>RJWM01007097.1:0-81056 GCA_004363535.1 Dasyprocta punctata | reverse complement strand
ATGTAAAATGAATTGTAAGACTGTCTGGGGCCAGCAGAGCAATTTATCAAGCTGAACCCATGTGACCCTGCCATAGGACTGTGTTCCATTTGAAATGAGGTGATGCGATTCCATAACACTTCTTATGAACTGGATCCCTAAATCTCTCCCAGCCACTCTCCTCGCTTGCAATCCACATTCTGCCAGTCCTTGGGTGGGGAGACCCCCAAAGTGTGTGTGAGCTTCCCAGAGGGAAGACGAGGAGGACGGGGTGAGGGATCAATGGGAAATGGCTCTGCTCCCCAAGCCGCCCCACGTCACTGCTGCAGAACAGTGCGGTCTGTCTTCTCCGGCTGTCATGGTTTCCACGCATCTTTGTAGCCCTGAGTTGTACGTGGCTTCTCTTGCTCTTGCAAGGTAGAAACAGACCATGATTTCCACAGCACCTCTCTGAATAAATAATCTCACCCATGTGAGTGAGACCCAATATTCTGCATCAGGCTTCATGTGTGAGCCTGCCTGGTCCCCGAGCTTCAGCTGTGTGTTTGTTCACTCACACGTGTACTGGAGATGTCACTGTGTGGTGGTTTGTGTGGCTCATAGGACCACAGTGTTGACACATCACACATGGATGTAGTCCCTTATACAACCTCATGCTAATGGCTTGATTTCTCTATTCCTCTGTTTCATCATTTGTAAAATGTGTATGATGCTCCCTACATCATAAGGTAATTGGGAAAATTAAGAGCATGTATATATGTGTTTATAGGTTTTGCCTAGCAATATATCTGATATTAATTAGTTCTCAACAAATAACTATCGCACTATCATTCCTGAGCCCTGTGCTGTCAACAATTGCAGTCTACATGGGCACGTAGGGCATTTAGTTATAAATTGGTGAGAATACAGAGCTTCTTTCCCAAACTGGAAGTCGTCTCTCCCCATAGCCCATTGCCAGTTTGCTTTTCTCCGAATGGGCTATAGAAACTCTCACACGCAGAGGACTAGGATGGAAGACCTAATTCTATTCCTACTTCTTAGACGACTGTCCTTGGCCAACTCTCTTAACTCCTTGGAGTCTCCGTTTCTTCATCTATAAAATAAGAATGATAACATAGATCCCTCCCAGGGTAGTTCTGAAGTTCAAAGAGATCAGGAAATATTCAACTAGTGCAATTCATTAGAGAACACAGGGCGTGATTAATCCTGTGTCCTAGTTGTTAACCCTGATGTGTCAGCCTCACTGGATTAAGAGGCTCCTAGCGCATTAGCAGCACATGCATGATCCTGGTGCGTTGGGGTGGTCGTGGAGGTGTGGCCTTGGGCACTATATATGGTCCCTTGCCTATTCCTCTCTGGTGGCGTCCTCTGCTCTGCTTCCTGGCCACCACTCTAAACTGTGCAGCTTTGCTCCACCAGGCCGTGATGTCTCTGCTGTGAAGTCAGCTGATCATGGATGGAATCTGTGAGCAAATCAAAGATTTCCTCATTTAAGAGCTGCAGGTGTTCATATTGTGTTTCAGCAAAGAAAAAACCTACCAATACAGTCACTTAAAACATGTTTTGTGTCTTAAACTACATAGAAAAATTCAGAAAGCATTCTGACTTGAATGACTAGACTCAGTAAAAAATATGGTAGGGGAGTTTTAAAGATTTCAAGCCCATCACATTGTTTCTTTTCCATATAAATTATTGTAAGGTTTCTTTTCCATATAAATGATTTTGATTTTCCCAAAGAGAATCCAGTGAAAGAAACAATGGATCGTTGGGATTATCAGGGAGACCTTCCCAGATCTAGGACCAGGAAGGCCAGACAATCAACAATAATGAAAGGCATATGGTACTCCCTTGATGGGTTGAGTTTGACCTATGATGGTATATATGCTGTTTTTATCCTCCTGTTTCCAGCACAAAATCAAAGCAAACAAAAGAAAAACAATCAACAGCAACCAACCAAACCATCACGGAGCCCCCAAGTCAGCATCATAAGTGCTGAAGAAAAAGTCATAAGTAGTTTTAAGTTACTTCTCCTTGGATGGCACAGAATTAAAAGGATCTTTCTCATGCCTAAGTCAAAAACCTTCAATTACAGACAGCCACATTTTGAGACTCTGACTACATATGTGTCTGGTGCCCTTATAGTGGGCACCCAAGAGAAATCAGCAATGCTTATTGAGTAATTGTACGTTATTCCTGGAAAGGCAAGAGAGGGAGGGAGGGAGGGAGAAAGAGAGACAGAGAGAAAGAGAGACAGAGACAGAGACAGAAACAGAGAGACAGACAAAGACAGAGAGAGAGAGAGAGAGAGAGAGAGAGAGAGAGAGAGCTACTAGGGTCCTGATTTAGGGTAACTTCAGTCCCAAAGTTAACTGTTTTTGGAGTGATGTTTTATTAGTACTGTATCTGTAATGTTCCCATTGGAAAATCATGAACAAATGTCATTTACACATAAAATGCGGGGGATGTGCAAACATCATGTTATGCTTCTGGCCACACTAGTCAGGAAAATTATTAACATTCAGTTGCCCTTTGAGATGCTTCTTGCTACCAAATTCTAGAGTCTGCCCATTGTGACTTGGCTTGGGGCTTATATTTGACACCACAGACTCTGAAGAGGTCCTCTCATTAGGAGACAGTTGGCCTCTAATACTCCAGTTTCAGCTGTTCTGGAAAACTTGAATCATTCCTATAAGTTCCCAGTGCCAGGCCCTTTAAAGTGAATTTTTAATGTGCCAGGTAGCTCACATTATCCACACTGTGGCTTTCACATGAGATGCAACTTTATTTTCATTTATATAGCTCTCATCAGTGAAAACAACCCAGATAACAGTGATTAAAGAAATTATCTATAAAGATTAGGGAATGTTTTCAGTGTCACAGAGCTGGTTAATGATGTAGCCAAATTATAGCTCTGATCCTATTTCTGGAGAGTGAAATTGCTTTTGCTTTATTTTTGGTTTTCAGGGCAGATCTTAGAGATTCCACTCTGACCTTCAAGCAGTGCTAAAGGGCTTTTTCCAGGACAGTGGGACAGGTCAGAAGCATATGAGAAGCCATGCTCATTATGATATACTGCAGTTTACATATTGGTTCCTTTTCATTCATGTTTTCATTCATGGGGCCCATTTCTTTCTTTTGTTTTCCACAGATTTCTGTATATGTACAGCAACAGGGCAAATTTCTGTAAGAAAGTGAATCACAGATTTGTTTTTGAACTAATCTATTAAAAAATAATCCAGCTCCAGTCCAAAAATTATCACGATTTACTTGTAGATACAACCCATTCTGCCTAACTTTGAGCACCTGTACAATTCCTTTTGTACATTGTAAGCGGCTGCTTTTCAGGCTGATATTTTCCGATGCAAAAGTATTATCATAGGATGAATGATTTACCTTGGAACTGGCATTATTGCCTTCATTAATTCTCTGCTTTATATAATGTTTAGCAAAAGCAGCAGCATAGGATAGGATCCTTTTATTTAAAATTGTATTTAAAAGGCTTTGGAGATATTTCCTGGAATATACCCTAAAGTTTTTATTTGAAAATTAAACCAATATACTGTTTCATGTGGACGGTTTCCTTATGCTTGCACAATCTGAGACAGTGAAAAATGCATGGGATGTTTAAGAAATAAATTATTTTCCCTGACCCTCATTTTGATGAGTACATAACTCCTTCCCCTGCTGACTGGCACCAGGGTCACAGCTCTAGGCAGACCTTCAAGGTCAGATGGACATTGATATCAAGCCGAAAGGCTCTGTGAATGTTTTGCGGGACTCCAGAGTCTCTTTGTGGATGACTTCTCATCATTTCTACCAGGTTCTGTCAACTGAGAGAGCACAGTCATCGAGCCTGGGAATCACACAAAAGCCCAGGACTGGGTTGGCCAAAGTTATGAATTTCAGCATGTCCAGAATTTCCCTCTCTCCCTTTTTCCTGCAGTCTCGTATTATGACCACTTGTCACTTGCGTTGGCCCAGCATTCGTCCTTCTGGCTGTCTCCTGCCCAACAGTAATCTTGTATCTGTCGGCCACCTTTCTGAGTCAGAGGCAGTGTTACAGAAGGGACTCCCATTTTGCCCCCGAGGTTCATACAGAGTAAGCAAATTGCCAGCCTACGCCTGTAGTAACTATTGGGACTAGTGATATAAACCAGGGTCTGTTTGTGTCCTAGTCATTGTCTCTCACTGAGACAATACCTGACATCAACAGCTTAAAGGAAGAGGGTTTATCTTGGCTCACCTTTCAGTCCATAATTGGCTGGTTCCAAGAGGTTCATGACAGAGCAGTGTTGCTTATAGCGTGGTGGGCAGGAAGCAGAGAGTAGGGGAAGAGGTGAGCGAGAGATATAAACTTCCAGGTCACACTCACAGTGAGCAGCTTCCACAACCCTGACTCCTGATCGGAAGTCAGCTACAACGGCCTGTAACCCAGTCACACCCCTAAAGATCCAGCTTGTGACTGCGTAAGGCTTGAGGAGAATATCTGTCTATAATCCACAACATAGTTTCTACCCTTTTGGAGGACAACAAAGGGTCGGGAAGACCAACTCATAAACCTGCTGCAGATACAGTGAGTGCTATGGTTTATACATTGTGTCAACTTGAGAAGAGTAGCAACTTAATTAAGTAAGGCAGCAGCTCTACATCTTGGGGTGTAGAGCATAAGCAGTTACCTGGCCATTGTGTCAATTTGAGAAGGTCAAAAGTTTAGCTGAGAGTCTCAGCAGGGAGCCAGGGGTCTTACTTGGTAAACATTCTCATCCTGTGCAAAGGAAGGCAAGGATGTTTGTGAGTGCTACACCCACCCTGGGGTGGGGGTGTCCTGTGTACTATATAAAGGAGGAGAAGAGGCTTGCTCTTGCCCCTCCTTTTACTCTGGCTGCTTTTTGTTCGGCTGCTGCCTTGAAGTGTTGTCCCTGTGCCATGCCACCCTGCTTTGGAGCCAGCTGATTGTGGACTGAAGTCTCCAAAAACTGTAAGCTAAATAAACCTTTCCTTCCCTAATTTTGGGTGTCAGGTGTTTTGTCTCAGCAACCAGTAAAAAGTAACCAAGACAGAATTTGGTACCAGGAGTGGGGTCTTTGCTGTGACTAAACCTGGCCATGTGGTTCAAGAGCCTTTGGAAATGGCTTGTGGGAAGAGTTTGGAAAGGTTTGGAGATGTTGCCTGAATGCATAGAGTTGAAACAGCTTAGGCTGTTCTGTAGGGGAGATTCTGGTCAGAGCTCAGGAGACCAGAAGGTTGATAAAAAGCCTGCCAGTAAAGACCAGGCTCGGGAGGTTTCTGCTAGGAAAAAGGACTGCATTGGTTGTTGGACTCCACATGATGTGTGCTACGGCTTGGCAGAAAGTTTGTCTGCATTTTGCTTGTGTCCAGAGACTTTGCCTGAGACTAACATTAAGGACACTGGATTAATTAATCTGGCAGAGGAAATCTCAAGGCAGCGGAATGTTGAAGTAGTGGCATGGCTATTGTTGGGGGCTTTTAGCCAGATTTATGTTGGAGATCAAAAGCAAAGAGCCCAGCAGGATAATTTAAAACATGAGTTTGGCCAGAAAGGAAGCTCCAGTGAAGCTGTGGACTGTAAAGAAAGGGCTAAGATCTCCATTACTGAGAAGAAACAAAATAAAAAAGATGGCCTGGGGGCATCCCAGGAAGAGGCAGGTGGTCCCCACACTTTGCAGCCTCAAAACTGCAAAAGTGAAAGACTTTGCTTGCAGGAGAAAGCCTCAGAGCATCATGTTCCAGAATGGTGGCGGCGGCTGCACCAAGTTCCAGAATGGAGACAGCATAGAGAATCTGTTCCTCGAAATCAGGTTCAGAGTGCCCAACGATCCAGGCACTTGAACCCTACAACCAAGAGAGAGGTAAGCCTGGCTACTGCTCCAGCTGGCAGCAGACCTTGGCATCATCCATGTTGTGCAAGGGTTCTGAGATTAAAAAGGCTTCCACCTCGGTTTCAGAAAGCCTGGGAGGCCAGGCAGTGTGCCCCTGACAGGGCAGGTTGTGAAGCTATGAATGTGAAGCCAAAAGTGCAGTGGAGACCTCAGAAGTTTGGAAAAGCCAGGAACGTGGATCATCTAAGGAAACCTGCAATGAGGGAGCAAAGCCAGCCCAAGAGAGAAGCTATGGGATTGGTAACCACCAGAAGTGCCATGGGGGTGGAATCACACAAGCCCTTTGAGGCTCACAATTTGCCACAGGTTGTGTCCAATGGTTCACATGGAACTATAGGACTTAATGTTTGCCCTCCTGGATTTTGGTCTTGCTTTGGTTCCAATGCTTTGTATTCCCCTGTTTGAAACCTTTGGAATGGTAATGTCTACCTTGTGCCTTTATATGTTGGAAGTGTTTAACCTGGTTTTCATTTGTACAGGGGGTTACAATTAAGAGTTTGCTATAGATCTTGGAGGAGATTTGGGACTTGGACTTTTCAGCAGAGCTGAAACTGTTAGGACTTTGGCAACTCTTGCAGATGGACTAAATGCCTTTTGCATAAAGGGATGTGCATGAGTCTTTGGGGGTCCAAGGAGAAAATGTTGTTTTGAATGTAATGTAGTGTGTGTAGACTTAATGCTGATTGTTAAGATGTGTTATAATATTGTTAAGTTGCAAAATGTTAAGAGTAAGCATGCCTTGCATCTGGAGTCTGATTTAAGAAAATGTATCTGTTTGCCAAGTTGACAAGGGGTGGATTGCTATGGTTTATACATTGTGTCAACTTGAGAAGTGTAGCAGCTTAATTAAGTAAGGCAGCAGCTCTACATCTTGGGGTGTAGAGCATAAGCAGTTACTTGGCCATTGTGTCAATTTGAGAAGGTCAAAAGTTTAGCTGAGAGTCTCAGCAGGGAGCCAGGGGTCTTACTTGGTAAACATTCTCATCCTGTGCAAAGGAAGGCAAGGATGTTTGTGAATGCTACACCCACCCTGGGGGCGGGGTGTCCTGTGTACTATATAAGGGAGAAGAAGCTTGCTCTTGCTCCTTTTACTTTGGCTGCTTTTGCTTGGCTGCTGCCTTGAAGTGTTGTTCCTGTGCCATGCCACCCTGCCTTGGAGCCAGCTGATTGTGGACTGAAGCCTCCAAAAACTGTAAGCTAAATAAACCTTTCCTTCCCTAATTTTGGGTGTCAGGTGTTTTGTCTCAGCAACCAGTAAAAAGTAACCAAGACAGTGAGGAAGAGCCAACACTTACCCCTGGAGTAGTTCTCCCTCCTGAGGTCTTGTCCTGAACCATGAGTGATGGAGGCGTGTGTCATAGTGTGGTGGATTGGTAACTGGTGGGCAGCTTGTGGCATTGAGCTGAACTGAATCAGCCTGGTGCTGAATGTGGATGGTCCACCTGAGGGATGTTATCAACATAAAAGGAAAACTGGAGAAGAAGAAGTTGGTGTTGTTGGTTCTCCTGGAGGAGCTTGTTAAACTTTTTTCCTGATATGAACTGGGCTGTTCTCATTGTTAGAGGAGCTTGGGACCTTGTTGTAGCTGAGGATGGCTGTGGTTCACTTTGGGGGAGCTCTTGTCCTTACTTTGAGCCTCACTTCTTGGCTCTGGAGGGGGAGATGTGTGCTGTTCAGTCTCCTGGAGAAGTTTGTCATGCTGGTTTCCTGATATGAACTCAGCTGTTCTCACTATTGGAGGAGCTCAGGATGTCACTGAGGATGACTGTGGTACTTTTCGGGGGAGCCCCGGTCCTTGTTTTGAGCATTTCTCCCTGGCTCCAGTGCAGAACTCTCATCCTGCTGATGGAGATCTTTCATTCTGTTGGCATAGACTTTCTAGCTCCCACTGATGACCTTGGGGCCTTCCTAGCACAGATCTGTGAAACAGACTTGCATGAGTCATTGTCGTGGGCTCTAGGCCTCCAGTTGGATATATGGGAGCACTGTCATGGACTCTGGGTCTTCAGCTGGACTCATGTAGGACACTGCTGTGGGATCCAGGTCCTCGGCTGGATTCTCTAGGTCTTCAGTGTGTGGACAGATTTCCCACACTTCTTATATTTGGCTCTGGGTGGCTAGCATAAAATACCACTATAAATTATGAGTCCTGTACATAATTGTTTTCCTCATCACACCTGACTATAACACAGAGCCTGAGCCCAGTTCCTGGATCTCAGGAAGTGAGCTATGGCTATCACAGAGGCAGGAGTTCCATCTTCTTTGTGTCTTTAACAGTATTTATGGACCATCTGAGCACAAAATACATTCCTCATATACAACTTGTGCATTTTGAAAGGAACCGCAAGTGCCTCAACTTGAGTGACAGAATACTGCAGGAATCTTAGGCACAAGCCAAGGGGGACAGCACTTGGGTGAGCTGTTTTCTCCTGGCCCCTCTCCCTGACCCCATGGTGTCCTAGACAGGCAACCCATGGCACCCGTGCTGGGGACAGTGCTTGAGTCATCCCTGAAGTGCATGGTGCCTCATCTTACCCAGATTCATGAGGTGACAGTGTGAGCCAATATCTCTCCATCGCTTGTCCTCTGTTGAAGGAGAGGTGGAGATGTGGGCTCTGTGGATTATCAAAGGGAGCAGTGCTGCCCTGGAACACTTGCCCCACTCGCATCAGACTTTACCGGAGTGACAAAAACATCTTGCATTAAGCTTCTGAGACATTAGGGCGTATTTGTTACTGCAGCACAGCCTATCACATCCTGAAAAAGACAGGGAGACCTTAGGTGCATGTCCTCCTTTTCTCAGGATCTACAAGCCTTGCAGAAACAGAATTGTTATTTGAGGGAACGTCCAGTCTTTGAAATTGGAATTTATTGCAACTTCCCAAGGACAGTCTGGGAGCCTGCAACCATGTTTATGTGGTTTTTTTAGATTGTGAAAAGCATGTCATATTGAAGAACGAAATTGGTTGGCATGTTGACTTCTAGGTAATAACTGTGATTGTGTGGGGGATGTTATGACATTCCCCATTCCTCAGACAGACTGGCGAGTGTAAAGGATGATGTTTTATGTACACAGTGTGATCAAGATATGTGGTGAATATTTAAGGTGAAAAGCATTTGGCAAGAGTCCTCCTCAAAACGGTCCTCTCAGTTTGAATTCCACCAATTACATTGTTCTGGCCATACTCTGTAGCAGCTCGGCAGTCCTCTGACCTGCATGTCTTTATAAAATGTGATTAAAAAAAACTCTGGTGAATGCTGCTGCCGACAACTATCCAACAAAAAGGCAGTGCACGAAAACACGATGGGACATGCTTATCCACCTTATTCACTGAATCTGGCACGGCGTCACTTCTGGATCTTCCCCAAAGTTGAAATGACGTTAACCACAAGGGGTTAATGTTTTGAATCCATTCAGGACATCAAGGCAGCCAGGAGTGTGCAGCTAAAGACACTCAGGAAAGAGGACTCCAGAGCTGCTTCTGAAAGGGGCAAGGACAATGGGAGGGGTGTGTTCAGGTCAAGGGGAAGGACTCTGAGGGGGATGAATGGGAATGTGCTTTTTACAGTAATAAATT
This sequence comes from Dasyprocta punctata, assembly GCA_004363535.1. Classification (NCBI taxonomy): domain Eukaryota; kingdom Metazoa; phylum Chordata; class Mammalia; order Rodentia; family Dasyproctidae; genus Dasyprocta; species Dasyprocta punctata. The sequence goes on along the minus strand of RJWM01007097.1, from coordinate 71,599 downwards.
CTTAAAAGTGTGAATATTCACCATAGGTTTCTGGCTCCCATTGTGTGATGCAGCACTGCAGAAATCCCCTCTCTGTGTAGCAGCCACTCTGGGGGCAGAGCTGTGGTCCGCAGTGGATAGTGACAGGCTCGGTTACTCCACTGTCTCAGCGTTTTCCAGCGCTACAGTAGATGCCCTTCTCTTACTATTCTTACAAAGACAAGAATAAAAATCGATTTATCACTCTAAGGGAAGCTGACAGTGTGGCTCCTGCCCTCCTGGGCCAGTTGGCCAGGACAGTGCTGCTGCCTGGTTCACGGAAGGCACCTGCCCCTCCCGGCCTTGTGTCACACGCCAAGAATAGGCAGATGTCAAGGGTGACAGATGCATGAGCACGTCGTGTGGGGTTGAAGTTGTTCAGAAAACTGACAGCAGCATTGTACACTTTGCTCTCTCCTTCCATATCGTTCCTCCTTGTTTATCACTATTGTTCAAAACTCTGTCTTCTTCTCAGATGAGAGCTTCCTATTTCTAGACCTGCTCCTTGCATTGGGTGCAGTTTGTGTGATGGTTTTAGCCTCGTCTCTTTAGCAAAGGCTGCTGTGAGGACACGTCTCTGCGGGTCAGTGCTTACCACACCATGTGCTGTCTCTGCCTTCCAGGTTAGCACTCTCCGTGTCTTAGTCATCTAAGGCTGTCCATGCACAGCAGCAAATTCATGATTCTCATGAAATGGGACAGTCACTCACAGGGATAGTGCGCCTGATACTTTTTTTTCATTGAGGAGAGAATACATCACCTTTAAACAACACCTTCTCACTGTTCTTCACCCCTACTCCTAAGCTCTATTGGAGTGGCTCAAACACTAGGCTCCCTGGAGTCCATGGTGAGCGTCTAAGGGCATGGCCTTCCTGGTTTGGTTGTGGTTAGTATTGTTTCAAGAAAATATACTGGAAGACAAAGCACAATGATTTATCGAACACCAGTCTAAGAATGGACTATAAAAAAGTGACAAGTCAGGAGTATTAGATTCCTAAGCAGTGAATAAGTGAAAAATCACAGAGACAAAATAATTCTTGGAAAGCTTTAAGGAAGATGCTCTGTGGGAAATCAAGATAAAGATAGTTTTCTTTCTTCTGAGTTTTCCAAGCAGATGAGCACCAGATGAAAATATTGGCTTGTGTTTGTGGGCCATGCTATTCCCAAGATATGTATTTTTAAATACTATAATCACATGTAAGGGAAAAAATGATTTGCCCCTCCCAATTCCAGGGCATTTTCTCATTGAATGGAAGACAGGCAAGTATGCTCTCAGTTGTAATCTTGATTGCAAAGCCAATTCTCAAGTTCATATGCCTAACTTTGTGTCAATCAGATGCATGTATTATGGGGCTCCACAGTAGTTCTGAAAACAAAGTTGTCAGTCTTCGTTGTTGAGAGATGAGAAGGGGGTTGGGGGTCTTTCCTGTGGATGACAGTAGCGAGTTGCCCAGAACTGTTGGGTAGGGACTAGAAAACGTGTTCCCAGCAAGAAGACAAAGCTCCTGGCCTCTGGGTCTCTATCCTTCCAAAGGCTCTTTGGAAATGAAACACTGTAGCTAACTGCACTGAAGTGAAGGTCTAAGAGGAAGAGTCACAGTATTTGCAGTCAGGGGGTGAACTGAAGGGCTTACTCTCTTAAGATCCAGAGAGCTCAAGTAAGGCTGTGAGTGTCCTGGTGAGATGGGAGACCCTTGTTCGCCTTCTGAGTGCATTGCCACGCAGAATGCAACAGCATCAGGGAAAAGTCTCTGTACAACAGTCCCTGGTCTGGACAGATTCTCTTGGTTGGAGTTTTAGACATTAATTGGTTTAGTTGCCCAGAAAGAGTCTATTATTTCAAGTTATTGTAAGTAAGTAAAATAGATGTTTTCCTTTGTGGTCAGCAGAGGCTCTTCCTCTGGCCAGAATAGTTGTCAGGGGCAGTTCTGAGTTGCCAAGAGGAGACATTTTTACAGGTGTCTGGGTAGGACTTCCATGATGCTCCTGGTGCACATGTCCAAGGGCATCTCTGCTAGAATGTAGACAGAGAGAAAAGGATATCTGGTGAATTTTGTTTTCCAGACTCCATCCCCTAGAGGACAGACCTGTGAGTCTGCCTTGCCCACCATGTGGGAGGCCAAACCCCATCCTGGAGTGATGACATTCTTCCGATAAAGAAACCTGAGAAAACACAATAGTCAGCCAGCCTTGGTTCTCTGACAAATCAATGTCATGGTTGCCATGTGTGGCTTCTGGTTCATATTTGCCTTCTAATGCCAGTAAGCAAGTTTGTGTGGAAGAATCACATGTTTAGGAAAAGTAGGAGAATTATTCAGGCACTGGGAGACCCCAGATTTGGTTCTGCCTTGTTTCTGAATTTGGATAAATAAGGGAAAAACATAACCTTCACTGTTTTTTTTTCCCCTTTGGCAAAGTAAGATAAAGGAGCATTAAGTGGTGGGGAGGTGGTAGGGGTTGGGTGTGACCTGGCTGAAGACTTTGCTGGGCTTGGGTTGACCCATTCTCTGTGCATAGAAAACAGATGAAGTGTGTCCCGAAATGTGCTCTTTAATGACTGAATGTAGCAATTCTCTGTTGACAACTGTGGTTCTGTGTTTTGACTTTGGTAAACAAAATGAGCCATGTGCTCTTTAATAATTCCTGTGCTAATAGATTTCTGATGAGAATGTGGCTTCAATGGGGACTTCGTGGACTCTTCAGGGAAAATGTGTAGATTGGCCAGCTGATGCCACAATGCGGGAGGCTGTGAGTAATACTCGCCAAGCACTAAGACTCAGCCATTGGATTAATTGCTCTACCTGCCTTGTTTTGTTAATGCTCACCATACTCCCTTGAGTTCAGAATCATTTTGATCTCATTCACTAGATGGTTGCAGCAAGGTTTGACAAACAACTTGTCTGGCTTCACAGAGATAGAAGGGAGCCGAAGCAAAATTTCAACGCAGGTTGCTGGTCGCCAGGAAGACTCTTGTAAACACAGTGTGATGGTCTATTGACTTTTTATGTTTATTGAGTTCAACTATTTTCTGCAATGCTTTGGGAAAATGGAGAAATATCTTAAAAAGCTGCATGTGATAAATGTTTTAAAATAGCTATCAAAAAACAAGCGTACAACTTAACCAGCCATTAAAAACTTATATAAACTTACTGTACAATAAAATACTGCTCCAATTTTAAATTAAACAGAATAAAATAAATATCCAGGGTAATTCCCAGAACCACCAGCTGCTCACTATCTATCCAGTCAATTACACTATCAGCTATTTGTGTGCTCAAGGGTTTTATTGAATTAACTGCCAGTCTTCCAGTGTTTTGATGGTTTCTATGGTTACTGTTGCTCTGCACACTTTGAGAACTGCCACCAGGAAGTGCCAAGCACACACATCTGAGTTAGCGACTTCCCCAGTGAAAAGACTCAAGTGGAAGGCTGGCATCTTGCTCATTACTTTTGATAAAGACTACGCAGACTGTGAAACTACCGCGAACATTCTCACAAGTAGTCTTTCTTTGCGTGTACATTTCAAACCCCAAACAAAAGCCAGTGTCAACAATATTCCCATATAACATTTCTTTCATGAAGTGTCCAGAAGCCTCAAATAGCTCAGTTGCTTTTTAAATAAGTGAATTCAGACATTTTCTGAGAAGGGGTGAGAAACCCTGGAGAGGGCAGATTCAGAACAATGCAAGCCAGGAAGGATGACCAGCTCTTATATTTTTATTTGCCTTTCTTCCCCAATAGTTTGGATCATGGGAACCACTTCTTTGGGGAACCATGACATTTTCTAAAATTTTTTTCATGGTGTGGCAAAATCAGAAAATTGTCTCACTGCGGAGGAGAAGAGCTGTCAAAAGACACATTCAGGGCATTTTTTGAGTGTAAGCTGCACTCATTTAAAGTTCTCTTTCCGTGGGTCACAAAGGCCAGCCACATCCCCTCTATGGGTCTCAGGCTATCCTTTCTGTTTGTGCCATTTTTTCAGCAGGGGGTGTGAGATAAGACAGGGAAAGCATTCTCAGTGCCGACTGCACTTCTGATGAACCCACAGCAGGCTCATCTCCCACTTTATTCCTGGTCCCCCGATCCTCCTGTGTCTCGCCCATTTTTTCTGCTGTTTCAGGGCCTCCCCCATCTTTCCCTGCTGTTCATTCTTCCTGCGTTAATTTTCTCAGTGCACTGGCTGGTTAGCGTGTTAAGCATCGTGAGAATAAGCTGCTCCTTTTCCTGGCGCAGCTTTGTGAGTGAAACATTTCCTTCCCTTGAGCAAGCCAAGGAGTTACTTCCGTGGGGAGAAGGCTGGAGCGCTGATTGGAAACATGCATGATCGCTGGTTTAAATTTGGCTCCTTTGCCACCGACAGAGGTTGGGAAGATAGGAGAAGGGGCTTCTCCTGGTTTTGAGGTAGGGATGACATCTGTTTCATATTAGGAGTGCTGCGGAGTAAAGATTTTAAAATTAACTTAGCTGTGGAATAATAAGTAGGCTTCTTATTATGGGGGATTGTAAATAATTAGCCTGGAAAATGAAGAGGCAGCTTTTCATCCCCCAGGTACCTCACTGCTTCCCACAGGACCTGGCAGCAAGCAGCGGGCAGGTGGCATCTATGCTTCTCTGTCCCAGGGGAGGAAGGTGCTGGTGTCCACCCCTGTCCTCAGGAGGCGGCATTCAGGCTCCCAGGGCGGAGCACAGTCATCCTGGGGACGTGAGCCACACCTACCCAGTCCTCTAGGGCCTACAGCACCCAGGGGCCCCTGTGACATGTGCAGTCTGGAAGCCACCCGGGACAAGGCAGTCCCCCTGCCTTGCCTGCTCTGAAGGCTGCAGCTGGTACCCTAGACACTTCCCTGACCATGTCTCTGAAGACACTTAGCCCTTGTAAGTTCTATTCTGCATGAGTTCTCATTTGCTTAATTCTTTTTCTTTTTTCTTCCCATATCGAGCATTGAACAGTGGAGATTTTGTTGGTATCTTATATACCATTGGCCTAGAGCAATATTTGAAATATCATGAGCACTTTGCAACCGAGTATTGAATGAGTGAACCAAGGAAGCAATAAAGGAAACTCTGTCCTCGTAAGAGGTGCTTCTGGAAGCTGCCTCTGACCCTGCAGCTCTTAACAGATAACCTCGGCACTGGGACCAAAGCCCTGCAACTGCAGTGGGTCATTGTGATCCCACCCTCTCGGGTCAGTGTGACCGACATTCTGGGAGTCAGCCTGGCCTGTGGAAATGAGGGGCTTAGTGACCTTCCAGCCACTTCCCAGACTGCTTCTGTGACTGTGACATGGAGAGTTCTTATATCCACTCGCATCAGGTTTCCAAGGGAGCTCTCGGGAGAACAGTGATGATGCATTCAGCAAGGCGCAACCTGGAAGGCACAGGGCTCCCTTAGCATACTTCTTTGATGACCCTCGCATTCCTTGACTCTCTGTTTTTCCCTCATTACAGAGCCTCTAGGTTCTGATTGTAGAGTTCTTTTAGCTAGTCAGTTTTGATTTTAAGAGTTTGATCAGATGAGTTTGGGACACAGGGATAGGAAAGAGACAGTTTTCACATCTTTGTCCTGAGTCGCTTCACATCGGTGTTACAGGTGAAGATGATCGCCTCTTTATGCCTCACAGAGGAAGGAGACATAACTGAAATTGTTTTTGTCCATCCCTTTCAGAGTGGAAGAGGGGGGCAGGCTGTTCCAAATGTGAGAACTTGGCCTGGCCCCAGCCCAGTCCTCCCAAACCCAGGGTTTCTTGGGTCTGTGCTCCAGATTCCGAAATGGCCATGGGGGAAAATCTCACCATAAAGGACCATGATTCACTAGAACCTTTATGACTAATACCCCGCTATTCTTGTAATATCATTTTAAGTAGAGAACAAAAGGGCCTTTTAGAAATAACCTAGATGATGTCTGTCTCAAAGAGTCCCAAATCTTTTTTGATTTAGCATATCATAAAAATCTAATTCATGTGATGCTAGTAATAAGCAGTGAACCTTGCTAAACTTCAGATAAGATTATTCTAAATTTCTTTTTTTTTATTTTAAAGAGTATATAACAGAATAAAACCAATAAAAACAAACCAGTGTAGGAGATACAGAACTTCAAAACATTATGAAATCTACAGTAGTTACCATAATGACTTGTGATGCCTTCAAAATAGCTGTAGATAACTTCAGACATAGTAAAAATAAAATAGAACAGAATAGAATAGAAACGATAAAAACAAAACAATGAATGTGGTAAAGAACTTCAAAACAAGCCAATAGCAAATCCAAAATTGCTACCATAGCATATCTTGCTATCCTTGAAATAGCTTCTTCTGCCGTGGGATTTAACATAATCAAACAAACTAAAAGAGAATAAAACCCAACCCAACAGAAAAATGAAAATGACATAGGACCTCAAAACAAGACCATAGGGAATCAACAATGGCTGCAACCCTCAGAAGGAGACCCCCCAGATGACACATTGCTTAGCGATATCCTCTGAGCCTATGATCAGACCACTGGCCCTAGACCTGCAATGTTAGTGAAACCCCAAAGCACCACAGGTATTCAATTGCATTTCACCTCGCTAGCTATCATCACAGCCTGTGTTTCTCTGGATAAGTTCATTGCTTACGGGGGTAGGGTGGGGGGATTAGTACTTCTTGTTTGCCAGCCTGCGTGCTGAAAGGGGCTGGGGTCTGGCTGTTCCCAGTCTGGCTGTGACCCATGCATGGTGCTGGTTCCCAGACTGGGCTTGTTTGCTGCTGTGGCCATTGTTCTTTTTAATCCCAGTCTGCGAATGGCACTGACTCATGGGGACAGGCTTGGGTCTAGTTCAAGATTGTTCTAAACTTCTGAGTTGACAAAGTATCCACATTTCCTCTCTGGCTTTCCTACTTATAACAACTGTGTATTTCCAACTTCTATGAGTAATCATCTTCTTCCCTTCTCTCATTCAGTCTTTCCAGACTTTTAGAGAACCTCACTGGCCATGCTGCATTAGTTGCTGCAACCAGCATTTGAATTCCGACCTGAGAGTGGTCACTTGAGGTTTACTCATGCAGCTTCCATGCCACTGTCCCCAGGGACCCCTGTCAGACACTGTCCCTCTACAGGGAGTCAGGCAAGTGGCAGATATCAGAACCTTGCCATGTTCAGGACAAGGGAGTGTCAGAAACCCTGCTTGTTCAGTTCTATTAATTCTTCCAAAAACAACTCATCAAAGAATAATGTGCCCAGACTCAGCTTCCATTGAAACTGAAAGAAACTGAACAGAATTCAGATGAACCTCTACATGTAAAGATCAGGGGATCTAGCGACCAAAAGTCCTGAGCAAGTGGCAGAGGCAGTCACAAGGCAGAAACAAATTCTCTCCAAAACATTTGCTTTCCATGTACCACTCTCCTCCTGGTTTTCTTTGGGAAAGAACAGAGTTGAACTTTCAAATAAATATCTTAATATCACAGTTAGAAAACTGAGTAAAAAAGTCTGGTGTTCTTATAGGTTTTAAAATGTTTACCACATTCAGTTTGTGAAGTGACAATAAATTTATTCAGAGTTTGGTAATGTCATTTAGGCTATACGATGTCCTTTTCTAGAATTAAAAAGATTAGGAAAAGATTAAGAGTAGAGTTAGACCCCAAATCCTCATTTCCTTGATACAGATGCTCAAGTTAGTAAAAAATAAATAAATAAATAAATAAAAACAAGTTATAGAGCAAAGAAGCATAAATCACTGCTTTTAGGTACATGAAGCAAACAGAGCCAGGCCAACAATATGAGGTGATATCAAAAGATAGGCGAATGTTTTAATTTAAAAAAATTATTGCAGTCAAAGACACATTGCCATGAGTCCCCCTCGAAGTAACTCCACTAGCTTTGAACACACTCACCCCATTGTTTTTTCTTAAGCAACCCTGGAAGTCCAGTTCCCTGGGTGTCTGTAGTTGCCCTGTCCTGGCTCCCTCAATGTCTTGAACTGATTCAAAATGTTTTCTTTTCATGGTCATTGCGACTTTGGGAGGGAGCCAGAAATCACACAGTGCCAGGTCTGGTGAATGAGGTAGACGAGGAGACACTGCCATGTTTTCATCGAATAGAAATTGTTGTAAACAGTTGGTCAATGTTATGGATTAAAAACTGGTGGTCAATTTAACACCAGCTGCATTAAATCAGCATAGTGCTGAGTGTAGATGGCCCACCTGAGGAAAGTTGCCAGCATAAATAGAGACATAGAGAAGAAGAGTGTAGCACTGTGAGTTCTCCTAAATGTTGTTTGGATTCGTTGGTTCTCTTGGAAAAGCTTATTGCACTGGCTTCTAATATGTACTTGGCTGTTCTCATAGTCAGAAGAACTCAGGACTTCATTGTCACCTAGCATGGTTGTGGTACTTTTCAGGGGAGCCCTGGTCCTTATTTTGAGCATTGCTTCTTGGCTCCTGTGTAGAACCACCAGCCTACTGGCACAGATCCTTCGCTCTGCTGGCATAGACTTTCTAGCTTCCACTGCTGAACTTTGGGCCTTCCCAGAGCAGAATCATGAAGCAGACTTGCATGAGTCATTGTCATGGGCTCTAGGCCTCCAGTTGGACTTATGGGAGGCACTGTCATGGGCTCTGGGTCTTAAGCTGCTCCATGCAAGACATTGCTATAGGATCCAGGCTCTAGGCTGGATTTTCTAGGTCTTTAGTGTTGTGGACAGATTTCCTGCACTTTCTTGTATTTAACTCTGGGTGACCATCATAAAATAATATTACAAATTCTGTGTCCTGTAGGTAATTGTTCTCCTTGAAACCCCTGACTACAGCAGTTAATAAGGAATGATCTAAAATGAGTGTTTAAATTAAAACATTTATTATAGTAAAGGACATACTGCTATTGGTTCCCCTCAGACCGCTCCCCCTCACTTTAAATACACTTATCCTGTCATTTTCAGCAATGTGTCTTTCACAGTCATAAATTTTCTTAAAAATGTAAACACTTACTGTATCTTTTGTTCATCCTTTATATACTTATGCAGTGAAGTTTCTAAGGAGAGCTTCTTTAAGGAATATAATTGTCTTAGTTACTTTTCACTTGCTGCTGAGACAAAATACCTGACACCCAAAATTAGGGAAGGAAAGGCTTATTTCTTACAGTTCTTGGGAGTTTTGGTCCATACTTAATTGACTTCAAGGCAATGTGGATGGCAGGGCAGCCATTCATGGCAGCCGCCAAACAGCAAGGTGAACCAGCAAGAGAGAACCAGAGCAAAAAAAGAGGGAGAGAGACGTGTTCCTCTTGCCCTTACACTGTATATTGGCTCCACCCCTGGGTGGGTGCAACACTCACATTGCCAATCCCTGTTGGAGACCACTATGAAGGGGCTTTGAGCAGGATTTAAAATTAACTAATTGGCTTTCTGCTTATCTGTGTGCCTGTCTAAGGCCTAGGCCCCTTGCCTGTCAATGGGAGCTGATTCATAGTAAGCAAACCTCTATGAATCACTGGTCCTGATGGAGATCTGTAGTGACCTGTGATGTCAGAGATACCTCAAAGGGCAAGATAAGGTCACCGCCAAGACACTTGGCTCAGACTCAAGTAAATAGATAGAGATTGCAATTGCAGTCCTGTTCTCACCACAAATGTCATCATGGAGATAAGACAATTCTCCTTAATTGGCACAATTGACCACTTGGAGAAGTCTTTGAAGTGACTCCCAAGGTCCTGCTCATTTCTCACACATTCCTCAGTGTCCCCTATCTTTCTCTGCTTTGATGATAAATACGGGCAAGGAAAGAGGCTCTTTGTCTTAGCCCTCATGATAGCCTCAGAGTCAAGAACTCTGCAGGGGCTTTGATCCTCCTGGAGCCCTAAAATCATACCACTTGTCTCATTTATTTAAGCCTTCATTGTACACTCATTTGGGAGATTGGGGATCTAGGCCGGGTCCCCAATAAATCCCAGTGCTAGACAACAAACCAATCATGAATGCCAGACTCAGCCCCATCCAAATTACATGAGGCCTTGGGAGGACACAGGATCAAACCAATACATTCCACCTTTGGCCCCCGCAAGGACTCATGTATATCCTTTATACAAAAGACATTTAGTCCATTTTCAAAAGTTGCCAAAGCCCTAACAGTTTCAGCACTGTTGAAAAGTCCAAGTCCAAAACCTCCTCCAAGATCTAGGGCAAACTCTTAACTGTAATTCCCTGTACAAATGAAAACAAGTTAAACACTTCCAACATATAAAGGCACAAGGTAAACATTACCATTCCAAAGGTTACAAACAGGAGAATACAAAGCATTGGAAGCAAAGCAAGTCCAAAATCCAATAGGGCAAACATTAAGTCCTAGAGTTCTATGCTCAGCATCTGAAGCAATCTGGTTGCAAGCTCCAAAAGGCTTGAGCAATTCCACCCCTGGGATACTTCCAGGGGCTCCATTTTTCATACCTTCTCTCTTAAGCCCACTCTGCTGGGTTCTCACAGTTTTTCTTGGACTATCCATGTTTATGGCTTTTTCAAACTTCTGGGCTTTCCATTGTACCTTGGCTTCACCCTTACATCTTTACATATTGCCCTTTGCAGTTGGGGCAGAAGCTGCACATTTTCCTTGCACTTAAAATCAGTGCCATGTGGATGCCACCAAGGTCTTCTGCCATCTAGAGCAGTAGACAGGCTTTCCTCTCTCTTGGCTGTAGGAGGTGACTGCCCAGATCACTGAGCTTTCTGAACCTGATTGTGAGGGAAAGCGTCTCTATGCCACCACCATTTGGAATCTGGTGTGGCTGTTGCCATTTTGGAACCTCTTGTGGCCTCCGTCACCACTGTGGAACATGGTGCTCTGCTTTTTCCTCCCAGCAAACTCTTTCACTTTTGCCCACTTGAGGCTTCAAAGGGTGGAGGCCCACTGCTTCCCAGAATGCCCCCAGGCCATCTTTTTTATTTCTTTGTTAATTCTCAGCAATTGAGGTCTCAGCTCTATAGTCCACAGATTTCTGGTCAAACTCACAACATTTTAAATCACCATGCTGGGGCCTATGCTCTTGATTCCCAACGTAAATCTGGCTAAAATCCCCCAACAATAGCCAGGCCACTGCTTCAGCATTAGATTGCCTTGAAATTTCTTTTGCCAGATTAATCAGTCCATTGCCCTTAATCTCAGTCTCATGCAAAGTCTCTGGGCACAAGCAAAGTGCAGACAAACTTTCTGTCAAGCCATAACATACATCGTGTAGTGTCCAACAACCAATGCAGTCCTTCTTTCCAACAGAAACCTCCCAAGCCTGGTCTTCACCAGCAGGCTTTTTAACAACCTTCTGGTCTCCTGAGCTCTGAACAGAATCTCCCGTACAGAACAACCTAAGATGTTCCAGCTCCACTCTTTCAGGCAACATCTCTGAACCTTTCCAAACTCTTCCCACAACCCATTTCCAAAGGCTCTTAAACCACATGGTCAGGTTTAGTCACAGCAATGACCCCACTCCACTGGCACCAAATTCTGTCTCAGTTACTTTTCACTCATTGCTGAGACAAAATACTTGATACCCAAAATTAGGTAAGGAAAGATTTATTTCTTACAGTTCTTGGGGGTTTCAGTCCATACTTAGTTGGCTTCAAGGCAGTGTGGCACGGCAGGGCAGTCATTCATGGTGGCTACCAAACAGCAAGGCGAACCAGCAAGAGAGAACGAGAGCAAAAAAAGAGGGAGAGACATACATTCCTCTTGCCCTTACATTGTATATCGGCTCCATCCCTGGGCAGGTGCAACACTCACATTGCCAGTCCCAGCACTGGACAACAAACCAATCATGAGTGCCAGACTCAGCCCCATCCAAATTACATGAGGCCTTGGGGGAACACAGGATCAAACCAATACAATAGTTAATATGCTATTTACTAATGGTAGTGTTCATAAATTTTGCTTTTGTAGTACATGTAAATTATCCAGAAATAGACATAGTACAGTACTGTAAATTATATATTATAGTGTTATAAATTTTATTTTAGATATTACAGTAATGATAGCTATTCTTACATAGTATAACCATACTTAAAAGTATACATATAGTTTGATATGTTTTGATTTTAAAATCATTATAGCATTTCTCTTGGTACTTGTGGTGGATTGGTTCTAGACCCTGTAGATACCAAAACCACAGATATGCAATCCCTTATGTAAAGTGGTTAGAGCCCTTTTATATCCCTTGTATAAGTGTAGTATTTGTATATGATCTACACGCTCCATGTTGTGTACTTTCAATCATCTTTACATTACTTATGAACCTTAATAAAATATACGGAACATGCAAATAGCTGTTATTCCTATTGTCCAGGGAATAATGGCAAGAAAAAACAGTGCATACATTTTTAGTAAGAAATGACTTTTTTCCTGAGTATTTTCAATCTGTGTTTGCTGACTCCTCTGAGGGGAACTCTACAGTACAGAGGTTGGTTGTGCTTCTCTGAACAGTTCACCAGAGTTGGTATTGCCCTTGGGTTGTGTTTTGCTGATGGGGTCTCAATTCAGGACTGACAGGAGGGTAAGAGTGGTGTTCACTAAAAACTAATCCTTAGGCCGACAAGTGTCTTGGGCAGGACACTGCATCCTGCTGTTCCCATTTATTTTCCATTTAATTCTTGAGGAGTCTGGAATATGAAAGTGGGAAATAAAATACAGGAAGGGCCATTTATTAAAGTACAGCTATTTTAAGAAAAAATAGCACTTTTTCTTCTTTGATCCTTTGCTATGTGTTTAGAAGCAGAAGAACACTGCTCTGTACATCATTGCATTGAAGACATACGTGATTCACCACCTCTCCACAGGGTTCAGGAACAATTTAATCTCTGCTGGGCAGGGTAAAGTTCTGGAAAACAGGCTCACCAATCTAGTCACTTTTGTCCTGTGTGGAGACTGCTGACTTTTCACCCTTACTCAGTCTTGTAGGAAAATTTAACTTTGTTGGATTAGCTTTGGCAGGGTAGCTTGATGTCACAAGCAGTTCAATTACAAAGGTGGCTCCCTGGTGGCTGTGACTCTCCTAGAAGCAGTTGGAACAGTTTTCTTCATATTTTCCATTCTCTGCTATTTTAGACAACTCAAAGGAGAAGGATGGGTGCTGAGTCTTCTGCTGGTGAGTTAGCGATGAGCAGGAGACCGAGTCAAAGAACACCAGAAATACGTATGCCACTTTCTCTTGGAAAACCCAGTCCATCTAAAACAAAACAAAACAAAACAAAACAAAACAAAACAAAACAAAACTGTGAGTTTGAGAATGTGGGAGAAACACTTGAGGGTAAAGCTTAACATTATTAAAGGATGTGGTGCAACATATTGGGGATACTTATTTTATCCTCTTTAGAAGGCCTTGATTATCAGCTTGGTTCCAGTTTATGTGTAAGGCTGGTAGAATCTCTCAGTCTGCCTCCCACCTCACCCAACCATTATGGGAGAAGACAGCTACAAAACTCTCAAGAGGTATAAAAGAACTAATGTGGAATCAAGCATCCCGATATATCACACCACAGCCCTCCACTAACATATGCTGCACCCCTCACATAGCATACAGGGTCCTTTTGGAACTATTTTGAGACAATGAGAAGAACAGGTGACACTCCACCAGCAACTCTGGTGGCCAGAGAGTTATGGCCTGCCTCACTTCGTGGATCTGTTGAATCTTCAAGAAGTACAAGTGAAAAATCAAAGCCAGATGACTGAATTCCCCAGGGAATGCCTTTTAGGAGTCTGCTATCATTCATGAAGATGAAGGGCTTGACGGATGTTTGGCTTTCATTTATTTATTTATTTTTATTCATTCATTCACGTATTTATTAAAAATAATGAGCACCTGCTTTTGCTAACCATTATATTAAGTGCTGTGCTGTACTGGGAGGAAATCAACAATGAGCTTTTCCCTTTCTCCCTCCCATTTTGTCCCTAAGTGAATCAGAGCCCCAGTCCTTTCTTGGCTGCCCTGTTTATGATTACTCCTTGCCCACATGCTTACTATCACCTCACCCTGTTTTTATTATTCTTGACCCTTATGAATATCTAATATGGGATGTATTACACTTGCTTATTGCCTGCCTCCTCCAACATGATACAGTCTTCATGAAGCCAGGAATTCTGTGTAAATATTCAAAGCTATATACCCTAACCTAAAAAGTACCTGCAAATATTTGTCTAATGAATGAATGAAACAGTTGGAGGCAATGATATATAACTACAGGATGGCACTAAAGACCCCTCCTGCTTCTCATTTTGATTCACTTACTTGTATTGATTGCATTTGATTTTTCTACATCCTAAAGATTTTATCATTTCTTCTCCAAAATCGTCAAGAATGGCAGCATCTGAAGATGTGGTGAAAACGCAATTAATCGTGCCTGTGGATCCCTCTGATGTACATATCAAATACCCAGAGCGGCAAAGCTTTTGTTGGAAATTCGTCCTTGATAAGTTAGTAAACATGTGCTTCCAAAAAGGCTCTGAAAACATCTGCTCATATTTATTAATTGGGTTGAGAACGTCTGCTCTTCTGGCTTCCTGTGAATAATATGTCAGATGAAACATACAAAAAGCTTCTAGATACAGCATTAGACGTTGGGGGATGTAGAAGAAAGAGCAAAAAAAAAACTGAGAAGGAAGTGTCAGAGAGGTAGTGATAGACCAGCCCACTGGCGCCCTGCGCCAGCGCACACTTTGTAGCTCAATTGTGCTGGGATACACAGAATGCGGACAAAGTGTAGCTTAGGGTGACTTTGGTAAGCAGCTCCAGGGGAGTAGCGAGGGCAAAACTGCATTGAAATGAACTCAAGGTGGACGAGAATTTGAGACAATAGGCATAGATCACATTTTCACAGAGTTTGACTATAAAGGAAATGAAGGAAACAGGATATGAGATCATGAGGTTTTGTATTAGTTTATGGTTCCTCAGATAGTAGCCTTTTGGCGTATTATGGGAGTCATTCATTAGAATAGGAAAATTTTTGGTGTGATCACAGAAATAACAGGTTCAGAGGGGAGTTCTTGGTAGAGGAGGAGTGGAGCTCATTGGATAGCTGGTGACACTGACTTCACTGGGACACAGCAAAGTTCTGACGTTTTTCTATCAGCTCTGGACGAAGGTGTAAAAGGATACTGTAAATCTGTCAAATGTAACTGATACACTGGATACAAAACTGAAATTTAAAATATATTTCACTTATGAGGATAAAGCAAGACCAAATAACCTGAACTATGTCAGCCTAAAAATAGAAAGTAAAATGCACAAAATCAAACTTATGCAATAGGGAGGTTAAACTGTTCTAAATTTAGATGTAGTTTTTCAAGGTGGATAAAAATTTTCACTAACTTTGGACTACTAAGGATGAGGTCTAAAAAAATTTTACATGTGGACATTAAAATGAAGTGTGTATCTCAGATATTCTGTTACAAGAAATAATGGAATATGAACATAAAATAGCTTTATAAGCTAGAATACATCAAAGGAGAAAGAACAAGAATTTACAACAGTCTGGAAAGAGTGGTTAAAGATATGAAAATGGTAGTTTTGATAAGAAGAGACTTTTTCTTTGGGGGTCTTAGTGCTCTAATTGTTTCTTAGTATTCAAATATTTTAAAACCTATCATAAAAGAAAACAATTAAATTTGCTGTTTAATATTAGAGAATTGATCTAAGATTATAGATATGACTTATGGAAAAAGTTTAAGGGTTTATTATGAGGGAAATATTTATAAAAATGGAATGGCTGCATGTGAAGACTTCCTCACCGTATTTCTTGAATCATCTGTCAAGAAATGTTTGCACGGACAGTGGATCAAAAGTTTAGCTAAATGTAACAAATGAAATTTTTTACTGATTCCTCTTTTAAACGATGATAGTAATAACTGTTTGGAAATTAGCTAGTCACTGGAAAGTCATACCTGTATTAAAAAAAATTTTTTTTTTTGGTACTGGAAATCAAACTTGCAACCTTACACTTGCCAGTCAGGCACTGTGCCGTTGAACTATATCCCCAGCCCACTTTATTCAATTTTTGCAACAACACTTTTAGATAAGTACTATCATTTTTTCTTCAGTTGAAAAAGCTAAGGTTTAGAGAAAGTTTAAATGACTTGTGGATGTGATTTATACAGGGTATAATTCAGATTTAAAACACTCACACCAAAGTGGGAAACTTTCTATTATGCTCTGATGAATCCAGGAAGTAGGGTCACCTATTCAGTCCTAATCTTGCCTAATTCTCAAAGAAAAGAGTCTCCTCTGTCTCACAATAGTTGAATTAGGATATCATAAAGTCAATGCTTGTCAAGAGCAGTTCGATATGTATGTAGTGCTATATATATTTGTAAAGCACACTATGCATACATTTGTAATTTGTAATATATGTATATATACACTGTGTTTAAAATTTCCAGAAATTGGAAACAAAAGCATTATTAAGTAACCTGAAAGAGCCCTTCTTCATCCCTAAGACATAAATTCATCAAAGTGCATTTTGGGGATAATTCTTTTTTAACTGGATGCCCCCAACATACAAAGTAAATTTATTTTATTTTATTGTTTTTATTAATGTGTTTGTGATACATAATCACATTCATCATAGAGAATTTGTACCTGTATGTAATATACCTTAATTCTTCTTTTTTGCTGTATTCCTCTACAAAAATAAATTTTTATTTTTACATAATCATTCTTCTTTTGCATTTTATGTATACATATATTTGCCTTTTTTGCCTGTTGTGTTTGATCCCTTAATGAGGTCTGGTGTTAGGGAATATTTTTGTATAAATTCTGCTAACAAACTTTAATATTGATCTGTCTACTAATAGGAAAGTGTCCTGGTCACCTTCTTTGATGCCAGGACACAATACCTGACACCCACAACTTAAGGGAAAGTTTGCTTTGTTGCATGGTTTTAGTTCATAGTTGTCTGGCTCCCAGGCAGGAGAGCACGGCAGAGGGGCATAGTGGAGGAAAAGCTGATGCATTATGGTAGCCAGGAAGGGGAGGGGAGGAGGACAGGAGGAAGGAGGAGGGGAGAGGTGGGGGAGGGGGAGAGGAGGGAGGGGAGGGGGAGGAAAGAGGAGTGGGAAAAGGAGAAGAGGAAGAGGAAGAGGTAGGAGGAAGAAGAGGGGGAGAAGAAGGAGAAGGAGGAGGAGGAGGAAGAAACAGTAGTCAGGGAGGGAGATAGGCTTTTCCAGCTCACCACCCGGTCACCGGTCTCTTCTAACAGATCCCTCCCCTTGTCAGTCCATGACAAGCCACTCCTGTGAACACCTCAGGGTTTAGGGGCCACCTTGATATAAACTGTACCAGAGAGGATGGCTTGAACACACTACTCCTGAATGAAAAGTAACTTAATTTGGAAGATTCCTGTCAACAAATTAGTTGGTGTGTAGTGGCATTTAAAGTAGGAGATGCATAGATAGAAGTTAATTTAGGCAAAGTAAAATAAAACTTGAACACATCTCTAATATGAATTTGCACTAACTGAAAAGTCTAGGAACTCCTAAGTGTTGAAAATATCCATTGCGGTCCTGAACTGGGATCAATGGAAAGGACACATTTGAATATGCTGATTAAAGATGTGATATTTTCAGATTATCTGCCATGGACTTCAACTACATGCAGCTTTCCTGGGAGCAAATTTTCCAGAGATGTTTCCAAGCTCAATTTGATGGCTCTTGGTTGCACTGGATGAGCTCCAAAGCAAACAATCCTTGTCTGGACTGGTTAGTGCATCTGCTGGGTTCATGTCACTGGGGAAAAACGGATTTGTTTGGGTGAGTAAGTTTGGCTACAACTTCTAGTATTATCTCTTGGCTAAGAAAAGGCATAGAAAAGTTTGGCCCCCAGGGAACCTGTAGCACTGTGGAATGGTGTGTTTGGGGCCATATCATCTCTCAAGTTTTCATTCTCATTTAGAATGAGTGCAGCCTCTGTTCTTCAGTTCTGTGTGGTTGAATTCCGATTCTGATAGTCGACTTCCAGAAATGTCCTTCTACTTTTCATTAAAAATAACTAATAGACAATTGTATGTTGCCATGAGAACCCAAAGCTTATTTTGCAAAACTAAAGATGTAGCAGGATTCTTCATCACCTCTTCCTTGAGAAATTCAGAGACGGTGTAGGAGAGATGTCACTTGTGCATCACCACATTATGGCTTACTCATAGAACAGGCCTTGAAATCTCTCTCTCTCTCTCTTTCTCTCTCTCTGTCTCTATGTCTCTCTCTCTCTCTCTCTCTCTCTCTCTCTCTCTCTCTCTCTCTCTCTCTCTCTCTCAGTGTATGTGTTAGGGTATTGTTTGGGAATCTTTTCTCTTCTGAAGGAATACTGACAGGGATTCAAACACATGGCTTCTTAAGACCTACTGCAGAGGTTCCTGTTGTTTTCACCTGCCCACTGAGGTGTATCTTTCCCACCTTCTGCAGTTGGGTAGAAAAATCTATGCTAAATTAAGGGAAAGCTATGCTAATACACACCCTTCCGACTGTATGCAGGTGGGCAGAGGAAGCTACTACTAAGTTAAAAGGGGTTTTTTGTTGTTTGAATTTTGAGACAAAATCTCGCTATATAGTTTAGGTTGACCATGAATTCACTATGGTATGTAGTGCAGGCTGACCTTGAACCTGTGACATCCCAAGTGGTGCCATTACAGGCGTGCAACACCACACCTAGTTAAATTTGAAAGTTTCAAGACTTTCCTTGCCAGCCATCATTTTGCTTCTCAAGGGGAGGGAACAGAATAAAGTCAAGCAAAGAAAGTTGGGGTTGAGATACCTAGGGAGAAGCTTTCCAAGAATAATTTTGCTTAAATCCAGCTCCATCTTTTGCAATCCCAGTTCCATGAGTAGATACATTTGCTTTCTTTGAGGAAGCTTAGTTTGAGTGGAATTTTGTCATTGGGCACCAAAAGTGTGCAAACACATCTAAAACCTCCATGAACATAGTAAGGTGGAAATTGAGATAACTACGTCTTATGAATGATTGTAGTGACACAATTTGAAGTTGATCCAGCATTCAGAGACTGACATTACCAAATGATCACCAAGGATATTGCAAAGCACCCATGTTGGCATTGATCACAGGAAGTGGTGACTCTTTCTTCAGTGTAACCCAGAGCTCTATAAACACCGGATACCCTGGCATCCTGACAGACGGCTCCTGACAGCCTCCCTGTATAAATCCATGGATATTAGAGTCTACAGAGGGACAACTCAGGTGCTTATGAGCTGTTGTTCATTTTGCAGTCATTTTTCCTGCGTGAGACATTTATTTCCTTCTCCTTGACATGCTGCTTTATGGCTGTTAGTCACCATGAGACTCTGGTTCTGATATTAGTGAATTCTTTTTGAATGTACTGTGCTTTTCTACAATACTCTCCACCTGCTCTTTTCTCCCATTCACTAGCTAGAACATTTTTTGGAGACAGATGCTCTTTATGTTTTCTGTGTTATTAGAATATGATAAATGTGGAATGCTAAATTAAGCCTGGTATTCTTCCGCTCACCTCATGAAATTATGCCTTTTGTTTTATTTTTTTTTATAGACACATAAGTGAAGGATGCACAGTCAGCTCTGTTTGAATTTCCAGAGAGTTTTTATGATTGAATCCCATTCTACAATCAGAATGCTTGAGGAATTAGTCTCAGATCTTTACTAGATATGTATGTCGTCATGTTCACTTGTGACAAATCCCCCTGCCAGGGTGGCAGGTTTTTGTTGTGAGAAACATAAAATGCATTTGTTTTAGTGGACAGAATTATGGAATTACTGTATTTTAATGATGCTGTTTTCTTTGTTTGGTGTCCAGGCCATTGCTATAATTTTCCAGTCTGGTCCTGGCTAAAACGTTTTAGGCAGTATTTAGGATGGCTTGACTCCACCATGCAAAGGCATGCTGCTAATGCCATAAACCCATGTAATGTTGGAGACATTTTTCATTGTGTAAATACAGAAGGGTGGGATGGATTTTGCTCATGGCGTTTCCGGGGTGGGGAGTAGCCATGCAAGAAATTGTTTTCAAAACAATCGCTACACCATCTGTGAGCAGAGCGTGGACTCAGGGTGTGATAGTAACCCTTGGGCACTGCTATCAGGAGAAAGCTCAGGAAGCCACTGGGCCCCCTACCCTTCATGGGAAAATAACCAGAACAGCACAGTTCCACAGAGCGGCTCAGTCTGATGGAGACCACCTTAAAGCTTTTAGGACAGTGCTTATTTTTGTTTTCGTTTGCTTGACATGACTTACTGCTGCTTTCCTAGCTAAGCACAATCTTTCCTTCTCTTCCTGATGGAAGTTTCAGACATATACTGTTAGGAGTTTTTTAAAGAATAAAGAAGAAAATAAGCTGACAAAGAGCACAGAAATGTGGGAAGATACACAAATTTACAAAGATAGACTGCTGTCCTTAGGTTAAAAATAGCCTTCTAATTTCAGACCCTCTTCAGGGGGTTAAGGAAAGTTTTAAATATCCATTCAAAATTCTTCACAGCTAGACATCCCTTTTCAAGGAATTGGGTTACATCAGTTGATGTAATTAGTGCAGATTGTTTGGGTGATTCAGATCTCAAAGGCAGCGATACATCTGCACAGCACACGCATTTCTCCTCCTGGGTCAAGGCATCGCAGTCTCCACTTGGGGTGTGGGTTTGTAGGGGCAGACGGAGTGGGAATGAGAGGAGGACCTGGTGAAAGGTGATATAGAAAAGAATTGTGTAGTCAAAATGTTTTCTGATGCTATCTGATTTCCTTTTAAATCATTCTCTGAGAAAGAATATCAGTTTGGAATCTGGTAGTGGTCAAACATAGGGAAATAAACTATCTTTTGTTTCCTGAGCCCAGTTATTCTTTCCTGCTCTCTGAACATCTGGCCAGCAGGGGAGAGCTGGAGAGACAGGCATCTTTTAGACAGTCAGAGAACTGGAAGGTGTCACCATATTTTCCATCTGTGGCTACAGAGGGAGGGCTAAAAATCTGTGATTTTGGAGCCAAGCCAGTTATTTTATATTTGAATTTCTTTTCACGTAGAATTTTTAAACTATACAGTCATATTCACACTAAATATTTCTATCTCCAGATGGTATTGCACCTGACCCATTTCATGTAGTTTTCTGTTTAACTCCTTTTGTGTTTTAAATTTTAAAAAGATGTTTGATTTTTAGTTTTCGTTAAATTAATAGAAAAATACTTCACTTATTTATTTGCCTTTATTAGTGCATGTTTGCAATTCAGAACAGTAATGTTCATTTGGGGGAACTGCTGCAAGTGCATAACACATCAGTAAGTTTCAACCTGGTGTCACCCTCTCCCTTTCTTCCCTGCCCCTCCATCTCTTTCCTCATATGTGCCTTATAGTTTCCTACCATTTCTTCTTTATTATATTCACTTATATGTTTGTGTTTTGGTTTGTCACATAATAGAAATCATGTAGACATTTAGAAATCATAATAGATATTTAACTTTCTATGCCTAATTTATTTTGCTTAGCAAGACAGCTTCAAGTTCTGCCCGCTTTCCTGCAAATGACATGATTTCGTTCTTCTTAATAACCCATGGTGTGTATGTGACACATATTCTTATCCATTTATCTGTTGATGGGTATCTAGACTGTTTCCAGCATGCAGCTATTGTGAATTATTATGCTGTAAACCCAGATATGCATGCAGCTTTATAGCATGATGCCTTTAATTCTTTCAGGAAAAGGTATGGTTAGGTCAAATGAAGTTTGCTTTAATTTCTTGAAGACTCTCCATGCTCTTTTCCATAGTGATCGAACTAGTTTACTTTTCTACCAACCATGTAGGAGGGTTCCCAGTTCTTAAAGCTATTCAGAGCATGTTCCATACTTTTATCTTCAGATGGAATTACAAAACCTCACCTCCACAATGACCCACCTATTTACCTAACCTTAGTAAAGGAGAATGGTTCCCGGCCTAATTCCAGGCCTACTCTCTACGATCTGTCCAACTCCAATCTGCTTTATATCTTTCCAGTGGACTTTCCTGGCCGGCAATGGAGCATCAAATTCACCTGCTCACTGTGTGTGGCCGGTGTGTTGGTTGGTTCTCGTGTGCTAGATGGTCTTGGTGGGTACCCAGGTATGCAGAGTATGTTGAGTCCTATCGCCACTCTGAGACAGGTGAGAGAGGAGCCCCACAACACTCCCAAAAGCTGTAGTGTTGGCTGTGAAATCCAACTTGTTCTCTTTTTGGGGTGACCTGGAAGTGGGGGTTTCTTCTTGATCACGCAGCACCGTGGTGGGTGAGATCTATGGCCAGAAGAGTGACTCCAGCGTTCATACTGCTTTCTATGTGGATGGTTGAGAAGATCCTGTGCTCCAAGCAAGTGGGAGACCATCCACATCGAAATAGGACTTTTGACATGCTGAGCATCAACTGTCTTTTAGACATGTAAGTGGTGATGTCAGCTAAGATGGTGAGGATTTTGATCCAGAGTTCCAAGCAGAACTCTGGGCTGGAGTTGCACATTTGGGAATAATCAGCACGCAGCTGATGTTTTAAACTGTGCGCCTAGGTAAAATAACCGAGTGACAAGTGCACATGTGGAAGAGAAGCATACACTGACACAGGAGAGAACCGGAAGCTAAGGATCAGCTGGGAGATTGTTTGGTCAAAGAAGCAACTTTGGTTCTTCCTCTGGGAGTAGAACATACTCCTGTTGGCATCTAAATTTGTCAGTGTCCAATAGCCCCTGAATGTTAGGAGCTCTAGGGTTATTGCGAAGATGCATGTGACATTGGGTTTCTGTCCTCAATGCCACTGAGGCCATTGGTACGCAGTGTGGAGCAGAAAGGCAGGAGAGAGAGAGGTCCAAGCCTGTGATTTTCCACTAATTGACTGGTTAGCCTCTCCCAGGCCTGTGTTTTTTTCATCTGTAGAAAGCCCTCTGAGATGCAGTATCATGAATTATAAGCCAGAAAACTGTCACTGAATTTGGTTTTTGTAAAGTAGAAAATGGAGTTTAAGAGTTTGAGAGATTTATTTGGCTAAAGAACAGCAAGGAAAGCCAGCTGTGGTGGTGCACGCCTGGAACCTCAGCACTCTGGGAGGCTAAAGCAGGAGGATTGCGAGATTGGGGCTAGTCTGAGCAAGTTAGAGAATCAGTGAGACCCTGTCTCAAGAAAAATAATGAAAGAAAAAGGTTTGGGGTTGTAGCTCAGTGCAAATGCTCTGGATTAAATTCTCAGTACCATAGAAACAAATGCCAGGAAGGCAACTTCAAATTCCAAACCCAACGGAAACCCTCCAGAGTAGAACTGGTCCTCCAATCTGGCCTCCTGAACCACAGCTGGCTCCTGCAAGGCAGGATAGGATTGGTGGTATGGTAATATGCAACACAGATATTTAGTGACCTTAGAAAGCTGTTTGCTGAAACTGGATGTGCTGGTGCATGCCTGTAATCCCAGCTACTAAGAAGGCCAAGACATGAAGATTGCAAGTTTAAGGCCAGCCTGGGCACCTTAGCAAACCCCTGTCATGAAATGAAATTAAGAAGTAGTAGGACCTTGCCTCAGAACAAAATTTTAAAAAGTTCTCTGGCTGTAGCTCAGTGACAAAGCACATGCTTAGCAGGTGCAAGTTCCTGGGTTCAATCTCCAGCATTCTTTATCTGCAAGAGAGAAAACTATTTGGCGAGGCCTGGTTTTCTTGACTGGGACATATCTGGAGAACAGGAAACACAAAAAATTCTCCAACTCTACGAAAAGACAAAGGTATATCACCAGTAATGTGGACAGAAGAAAATCTGTAGGCCAGAGTGACAAATTAGAAGAAGGCAATAAAAAAGCAAGGTAAAGGTAGAAATCATAGCGCCACTGCTGGCAAGTATCCAAGAGATACACAGAGAGAATTTTCACAGTGGAACAACTTTCTGATGTTAGGAGATGAAGAATGGAGAGGGAGGCGATAGTAGCAGGAAGAGATGATCAAACAGGAGTCCACCCTGAAGTCAGACCAGTGGTTAGAAGAAAGACTCATTCATTCATTCCATAGATATTTATGGAACACATTTTCTGTGTCAGACACGGCAATGGGGTTTCAGTTTACAGGGGTGAATAGGGCAGAAGTGGTCTTTGGTTTTCGTTTCAGTGGGGGAGATAAACAATTTAAGAAGACAAACAAGCAAGATCATTCTGGGTTATAATTTGAGACATAAGCATGAGGTAGAGAACAGCATTGCTGTTGAGTAGTTGATCAGGAAAGATCTACTCAAGTAGGAGAAATCGTTTTGCCTTAAAGGGGTTGGAGGAAATTTAACAGCGGAGATGAGTCTGGAACCAGGCCCTGCGAGAGAACAGAAGTCAGATAAATAGGAAAGGCCACAGGAAACTGTGGTGCATTCAGTATATTCTGAATTAGGTTGATGAACTTAGCTCTAACCCAGGATTTGAGTGGAGCAGTAATGATCAAAATAGATGTAGCTAAGGCCTTGTTACTCTTACTTGACAGTGAACCTCTAAAAATACTGTATATCAGGTCTAAGTGATGAATTGGTTTCACATCAGAATCTACTAAATTCAAAATCTCAAAATCTGCTTTGGTAACTGATGTATAGTCATAAAAATAAAATCCATCCAGGCTAAACCTATCCCAACACTTTGCAAAACTTACCTTAGAATGCCTTAATCACACACACACACACACACATGCACACATTGTGAATGTAAGGAGACTGATTGATTTCCTACATGTAAAATTATCTATAGAAAGAGATGCTGTTTATAAATATCATTGTGTGCTTGAATCTTCTGTTTGCCTTGTGAGGCCTGTAGCTGCCTTGTGAATTTAACACCTCTTAAATACCCTTAGAAATGTCTTAAATGGATATAAATAATGATTATAAACTGCTAAAATAATTTTCAATATGTATTTTTCCAAGCTGTAATTGGAGCTGGGTCAGCTGTTTTATTTTCTAAAAATGGTGTGGAGAGTAAATGTGCCTTAATGGCAAAAATTTATTTAAATTCATAATTGGAACAATAACTTTAAATCAATTAGGTATGTTGGTTCTATAGCTCCCATCATCAAATTCCACTCTCAGCCCATGAAGAGTCCTTGTGATTATTAAAAACACACGTTTGGTTCTATTTTATGACATAAGTTCCAATGATTTCTCAAACTGGCTTCATATTTCTTTCTTTTTTTTAAAAAATCAATAGTTTATACACATAAGCACACTTAGACACTTCACCTCACTTAGTGTATTGGAGTCTAATGTTTGCTAATTGCATGTACTTGTAAGTAAGATCTCATCTTTCCAAGAGCAGAGAGAATATGCATCTTGGTCTCTTCAGAGATAGTGATAGAAAAATTTCTCAGGATTCTTGGATTACCTAAGTCTTGTTTAACGCTAACATTTTCCTTAAAGCATATCTCAGAGACATAAAAGCAGTTAACCGAATGGGAATGGATGAGTCAGTAGGTGGATTTAAGTGAATCGGTAAGTTTGTCTAGAGTGGTGTTTCATGGTCTCCTCAGGCTGTTCTGTCTCATGTCGAGGATACAACTTCTTCAGCATCTGCGGTGTTTGTCCTGTCTCTGCTGTGAAAGGATAGGGCTTACCCACATTGCTAAGCACTGCAGGGAGCCATTGAAGCTGGGGATTGATCACATGTGTGGGGCTAAAGCAAGACCAGCCCTGAAAACACAGAGAGCTCAAAACAAGCCAGGTAAACAAGTTGTTCCAGCACCAAGAAGGCAAGGGGCCCAGGCCAGCCAGGCAAACAAGTTGCTAGCAAGTGGGGTTGAAATTAGCATCCTTCTTGTGAGTATATAAATAAAGGTGTTACAGTGGTTGAGCGATACCTTTCCTCCCTTTAGGAGAGTAAGGGCTCCACCTGACTCCAGCTTTGTCTTTTCTTTATTTTTCTCATCCTCTCACAGTCCTGCACCCCAAGAACCTCAGGAACCGCATAAGTCACAGCAAAGCACAGCTTTTCCTAAAGTCTCGGAGCTCATAGGGGTTTAGGGTAACAACTGTCCGACTAGCCACATGGCATGCACCGAGATCATGAAACCAGTTCTTGCATCCCATTTTTAAGGTTAAGAGGGATGCGGCTGGGGCCCGGAGAGGCGATGTACTGGAGAGAGCTGAGCTACCATGTGTGTGGCTAATCATCACTTCCTCCTGAGGCTCTGCCTAACTTTCATACAAATGACAGAGTCTTCAGAGGACAACTTGGAAAGTATGATGCTTGTCTTCTCGAGGCTGAACGCTATGAACACTGACTCATTTCTGAAAAAGTGTCAAGGTGAGCTTTGAGTTCCAGTGAGAAAGGAAAAGGGCAGACTATTGAGTGAGCTCTGTGCCACTGCCCTAGAGACAGGTAAACTTGGATTCCAGGTGCCAGACCTGAAGAGAGACAAGGCCAGTCATGAGATAACCTAACACGGTGCTGCCAACCCTGAAGGACAGCAGGAGACTGGCTTCGCCTACACAGAGCATCCACACTGAACTCTGGCTGGCTGGCGGTACACTCCAAAGTGTGAAGGCACGCTCTGAAGTGCTTCCAAGAGACAGAGTTAGTGTTTGATACGCAGAACTCTGCCAGCAGGTGATAACGTCCTAATCAAGTGTGACATCGGCGTTTCACACAAGCTCCCCTAGCACTGACCCAGGAGGGGCCAAAGGGCTACAACGAATGCAAAAGGAGCTTCAGAGTCAGAGTGCCGAAAGAAGAAGGAAGTCGGCCGTACCCATTCTCCACCCCACTGGGTCTTTCCAGCAGCAGAAGGCTTTTACAGTGAATAAATGAGCAAAACTTTGAAATCAGTAGTATTTTCACCAAATTTTATCCACTGATGGGAATAAAAAGTTAATGGAGCCAGACAAAGAAGAGAATATGTGCTGTTAGTATGTTCAATAGTAGTGCCAGAATCCACTGTTATTGTGCTGAGAAACAAATCATAATTGAATTTCAAAAATAAAGAGTTTGAGGTAGTAGGAATTTAATTAACAGTGAGACGTTGGTCTGTTTGAGACTAAGACTTGAGGAGCAGCTCTTTTTGCACAGAAAATAGCCCTGGACTTGGTGACTGTAATGTGGCAGGAACCCTTTCCCCACTTTTCCCAATTTCAGATATAATTCGTGGAAGGGGCAGTGAGCTAGACCTTGTTCTTCTGCCTCCCTGGGCTCCCTCGCCTCTGTCATCTCCCTGAATCTCCAGGGCTCAGCAGTTGTGAATGATGAGCCAGTGATGAATCAGGCAGGCTTGCTGAGAATTTTGCAAAACACAATCCAGACGAGTGTGCATCTCACTTCGAGTCTTTCATTATTTCTCCAGGTTGCCATTTAACCCTGGCTTGCATTGAGTGCTTAGCTCCAGCAGTTAAATAGCATTTTGGCAGTGCTGCACTCTGGATGAAAGCAGAGCAAGGATTAATTGTGGGGGTGCATCCAAGTCGTGGAATTAGTGGCTCAATGCCAGCTCTTCTGACTGCCTTTCCCCCACTGCTCCAATCCGCAAACTTTTGGCTGTTATAGTGAAGCGAATGCTGCAGTTTTCAAGGGTACCTGTTACATTAAATCACACATTAATGGGGAAAGAAAGCAGAAGACAAAGAGGTCTAGAGCTTTTCTGCCGGGGTAGACTCTTTCATAAGTGAGAAACAAGTTTCGGGTTTTATGGTACTCTTATTTAACCAAATGTAACAAAACTAAACTTTTCATATATTCGTGTATTGCAGGGTCTGCGCAAGGCTGTTTCTCCTCTGGCCCCAGACAACTTTGGGACTCATGCCATCTATGCTCCCTAGATGTGGAAAGCAAATAGGTGCATAAAACAAAGCCCACAAAACCCACTTAGTAATTCACTGAGCTGGCGCACAAATTACTAACAATGGTGCTGCCTTCAAATAAATCAACAAGTTACCAGCAAACCGTCACACACATGAAGCATAATGACCCAGTCCAGGATTAACTCATACTGGATTTGTGGTATTTGAAGCCATTCACATCCTTGCACTGACCCGGTCTCCTAAGTAGTCACTGCTCTAACTCATACACTGTTACTGTTTTCTTCCAAAGCGGGGCCGATGCTGCTCCTGCCAGTTAGCAAACACCAGCCTGCCTCACTGTTCCATCTAATCTTCTTGAAATTGTTCTTTGCTTCACCATCTCCTTGCCTCCTGCTCAGTCATAATCAAACCCAGTCCAGCTTCTCTTCTCATATTCTTGCTCAGGACTGTTCCCATGAGCTGGGTGTTAGTTCCTTTGACTTCTTCTCCTCCTCATCTTCCTTCTTAACATCACTTTCTCTAGCTGATCTTAGATGTGGGAAATCCTCAGGATTCTTCAGAGGCCCTTTTCTGATTTCATACACACACCCTGGGGCAGTCATCTGGCTCCACTCTTCCAGTTACTATCCATCTTCTGGCTTCCAAACCCACATTTCCAGACAAGTTATTTTTTTCTTCTCTGATTTTCAATAGACATCTCAAGTTGGCCTCAGGGTAGAGATAGGAGCACAAATGAGCTCATGGAGTTCCCCTTTCAAATGTCACCCCTCCATTGCCATTTCTTATTCCAGAGGACGATGCCAACATCAACTCAGTTGCGTAAGCTAGAAATCTTGGAGGGAGCCAAACTTCAATAAATGCTCCCCCTTTTTATCCCTTGATCTCCAGCTCAAAGCTAGAGTTAATTCTCATCCATTTTATTGTGTGAAGATCTCATGGCTTCGTTTGCTAATTTCCTTTCATAATGTACTTCTCTCCCTGTGACAACTCCCTCCACTCTCGACAAGGTCACTGCCATGATTTACCAGTGTTTTAAGTTTCTTATCGTTACTGCATGAATTACCATAAACTCAGTGGCTTAAAATGACACAAAGTTGGGCTGGGAATTTAGTGCAGTGCCTCAAGTGCAGGTTGTGAGTTTAATACCTGGTAAAAAAAAAAAAACAAAGTTGTTGTCTTATGATTCTGGAGTTCAGTAATCAAAATGTTTCTCCAAGGGACAAAATTGAGTACTACTTTATGAAATTAGAAACTAATAAACCAAGAGGTAGTAGAATGCTAAATCCAACTGAGTACTAATGTATTAGTTTCCTGTTGCTGCTTTAACAAATGACCACAAACATAGTGACTTAACACAACACAAATTCATCATCTCATCGTCCTGAAGGTCAGAAGTGTAAACGGAGCCTGCAGGCAGGTTTCCTTCCAGAGCCTGTGAGAGGCAATCCTTGTCTTGTCTTTCCTACCTCATGAAGTGACCCACTGTCCTCAGCTTCTGACCATGGCCTTGATTTTCAAGGCCAGAGATGGAGAATGGAAGCCTGTCTCCTGTCACCTCATTCCGACACTTTCTTCTACCTTCTGTTTCTACTTTGGAGGATCCTTGAAATTGCACCAGGTCCATCAAGAGCATACAGAATAATCTCCCTACTTCAAAGCCAGCTGATTAGCAAGCCTATTTCTATTTACAACTTGAATTCTTTTTCATCATAGAACACAACGTATTCATCGGAGCCAGGGATTAGGATGTGGATATCCTTGGCATCGTTTCCTCCAACATATTCAGCCTCCTTTACAACAACCCTGTGACCGTCTGCCATCTGGCCCCTGACTAGGCTGTAAACCAGTTACATACTTTTTTTAATGCAGCAAAATACACATAACATATAACTTACCATTTTAACCATTGTATGGTATAGATTATTCAATCATGACTACTACCTATTTTCAGAACATTTTCATCATGTCAGAAGGAAAACCCATACCTATTTTGCATTCACTTCTCTTTCTTCCCTCCCCCTACAAATTTGCTTTCTGTCTGTATGAGTTCACCCATTCTGAATATCTTATAAAATGCAATCATAAACTTAAGGCCTCTGTTCCTGGCTTCTTTCACATAACACAATGCTTTCATGATCTTCCATGCTGTAGTTTGGATTAGAATGTTATTCCACTTTTTTTTTTTTTTTTTTTTTACCAGGGATTGAACTCATGACCTTGAGCTCACCAAGCAAGCATTTACTTCACTGAGCTAAAACCCTGGCCTTAGAATGTCATTCCACTTTCTGGCTGAATAATACTGCATGGTACAGATAGAGCACATTTTGTCCATATATCAGTTGGTGAGTGTTTCAGTGGTGTTCACCTTTTGCCTAGTGTGAGTAGTGCTGCCATGAACTACCCACCACATACCATGCACTGTTCTGTCCTATTCCACGCCTCTGTCATATTGAGTCAGTCAGGTTCTCCATGGCGGTTATGTCCTGTCCCCTCAAGATCTTCCCAGTCACCATTTCTCTTACCTACAGTACCCTTTTTAAAATGTCTTTATTGGTGCATTTTTGCAATACATAATGATTATAATCATTATAGGAAGCAGTTACATGTATATGGCAAACATTAATTCTTTTCATTTTCCCTTTTTCTCCCTTTCCTCCTTTTTCTCTCCATCTCAGGATCTCATCCCATTGTTATTCCTCTTCTAGGTATCTTCCATAAAGGGTTAAAGAAGCCATATTACAGGATCCATGCATACCCATGTTTATAGTAGCAAACTCCTAAGAGCTAAATCTTGCAAACAACCTATATGCCCATCAACAGATGACTGGATAAAGAAAACGTGGTGTTTCTACACGATGGAACACAAAGGTGCTCTCCTCTTCTTCCTTCCTCTTCGCCTGGTAAATGCCTGTGTAACTTTTGGTTGAGCCTAGTGATCATTGTCCCACCAAAACCTCCCCTAA
Organism: Dasyprocta punctata; assembly: GCA_004363535.1. Lineage (NCBI taxonomy): Eukaryota > Metazoa > Chordata > Mammalia > Rodentia > Dasyproctidae > Dasyprocta > Dasyprocta punctata. The sequence continues at coordinate 40,886 of RJWM01007097.1, read as the reverse complement.
GCCATTGGAGGGCAAGATTTTGGTGTGCGAAGGTAGAAATTCTACACTTTAAGAGACTCTTTTTAAGAAAAAGAATGCAAGATGGCAATTATACAAAATACAACTTTTAGAATACAAATGTAAAACAAATGTCCCGTATAAGAAACCAATAAATTACAGCATTATATAATTCAGAGAAGTAATACAGTTGTATAACTGACCTCCTAACATACCTAGTTAACTCCTCTGAAGCTTTTTTTGGCTTAACAGTCTTTACTCATTCTTGGATCATGATAAATACTGTGACACATCTTTAACAACAAAGAGAAAAGAAACATCATTCAGTGTTTCCTGCACTGCACTTGACTGAAAAATTTATGCTCCACAATTTTTATCAGTTATGTGAAGTTTCAGGATTGTCATCATTTTTAGGAAAATCTTTCTCAGTTGTTTTTCCTAAGTTACAAGACATCTTCTGCAATGGCTAATCTTAAACATGCTTCAAGTTATTAAAACTCCTTAACCTGTTTTCTCTAATGTCCTTATTGGAATACCATGTTGCAATGTTTATTTAAAAGGGACCAATGTCAAAATTTTGGCTCAAATCAGTAAGATTCTTTTTGCCTTCTTTAATTAAATTATCAAAAAACTCCCTTATTACTTCTACATACTTGAAATGTCTCTCTTTTTACTGAATTATTACCTATGGTATGATTTAAAATTTTTTCACTACTCTTTGTTTCCTGCCAAATTTTTCTTGATTTTGTTGCTCATTGTTGTCCTTTTAGTTCCTTATTAATCTTTTAAAATTCTCTTTTAATTGTGTAATAAATAGAATTAAACACCGAGGAAACCACTCCACTCATAAATATTTAAATCAGGACTCTGAAATATTTATTTATTTCCAGAATATGTTTGCATTCACTATCCAATAATACTCAAGTGAAGTACGCAAGGGAAGAGTTCATGAAGGAGGAAATTGAGGTTAATAAACTTTTCATTAATATTCATCAGTAGTGTGACTGAGAAAAGTGTCACAGTACTCAAGTTATTCTTGATTTTTGTCCTTCCCAAGGACAGACTACCAGAGAATTAACCATTGTCATTTGTCTAGAAGCTTTAAAACTACAGGACCTATTTTTCACTCCATGGGTTTGACCTAAAATCTGAAATGTTAACCTAGAAGTATAGGCTCTCACAGGTCATGGAGGCCTATGATAAATTGGTCAGGACAAGTTCTAGTTTTAGAGTGTCTTTGATTCATAAAAACATTTAATAATAAGACATTGATTAAAAGATTTTTTGTAATGTATAGTCTCAATATATTATGAAAGTCAACGAACAACTTTGGAGTGTGAAAATAAATTTCTGAAAATGAGTAAGATTGAAGTAATAAGTTTTTTAAGTGGTGATCTGGAAATCTTATTTTCATGACTAATCTTTATTTTATTTTATGAAAAATGGTAAAACAAAATTTCATAATAAAATAATAGGAGAATAACAATAGTCCATACATTACATGTTGTTATATTTAAAGTAGTTGCTCAGGGTACAGCACGTAGGCATAAAAATTTCTCCAGTTGACATTAGCTCAAACTTTCCTTTTGAATGAACTAAGAGACACAACTAGTATAACTAACTTGCATTTTTTCCCTTTTCCCTACCGTACTTTCCTCTTCTGCCCATCCTAGTTCCTTTTCCCTTTTGAACAATTTCTTCCCTTTTCACACTATTGTACATGTTATACTTTATTTACTGTTTCAGTTTCTCACACCAGGGAGACAATAAAATGTTTACACATGTGAGTCTGACTTATTTCACTTAAGAGTATGATCTCAGGTTAAATCCTCTTACCTGTAATAGTCTCAAGTTTATCCTTTTTTATAGCTGAGTAGCACTTCTTTATATAAAAATACCACATACATTTTTTTTAATCCATTCTTCGGTTGATGGGCATTTGGGTTGTTTCCAAGATTTAACTATTACAAACTGTGCTGCTACAAACATGGGTGTGCATATATCATTGTGCTATGATATTTTGAATTTTTCTGGGAAGATATCATGACTAGTTTGTAATCTGTTTTGAAAAATTATTTTAGTGTTAATGAAGATTTGAATGCTTTGATTTTCTACATTAAGGAAAGAATCACTAAAATTTTTCAGGGAAAAATCTTAGTTAACAGAAACCATAAAGCAAACAATTAAATTGCAAGTAATGTTTAAGGGAAATTTTCATGAAAATTAAGTTTGTTACAATGTGTTTTATTAATTATTATAAAAATATAAGCTGGCCATGCCCACCAACCCAGAATTCTGGTGCAGGAGGATTGCAAGTCAGGCCTAGACTGAACAACGCAGTTCGTTAGTGAGAATTTGTCTCACTCAAAGGCCCTGGGTCAAATCCCCAGTGTCACTGTATGCAGAGTCTGCCGAAAAATGCTTACACACTTCCTTAGGACAAGAAAAGCTTGTGTAAATACTTTCATACTAAGCTTACTGAGACATCATGAGATTCACACAAACCAGCTTCGGCCTCTACAATTACAAGAGGTGCTCAGAGTGGTGGCTGTCAGCTCCCAGACCTTTTATTAGTACTGCGGACAGCTGTGTGGGTAGCCTTGGTCATCGAGAGTCCTGCATGCACGTTTTCGGTTTCTTCTCTAAAGGCAGTGTAGCAGGTTTCCTGCAATGTGTGACATTCTTTAGGGTTTCCCATGTGAGGCAACACCATCTCTTGAAAAAAACATACTATTTTTATACTATTTTTCTTTTCCTGACGTGTGTATACATTTTTTTGGAGGACTCTGTATATATTGAACATATATAAGTTGTTCTACTCAATTAGACTAATGCTACTGAGTCTATTGATGGGTCCCACTGAGATTTAGAATAAATGATCTATTAAGTCACTCATTAATGTCTAGAGTAAAATTTCATAGAAACAGTGGAAAGAGGAAGCATTTGATTGAAATTCTTAGCGTGTGTTTCTGGGGGACTCCCAGGGCATCAAGGAGCTCACAGACTTTCTGCCCAGGGTCATTGGCTCAGAGCATGTTTGTCACAGAAGTTCAGAGACTGTGTGGATTGCACACACGCCCTCTCTAAAGCACACGTGTGTCTTCAGATGAAAACATGCACACAAACACACACATGCATGCACACACATTGACTTAATAGTTTCAGCAATTAGACGATTTTTCTTAGTTTGAGAACAGACCTGCCTGTCTGTAACTTGTATGAATTACCTTTCTTTCAAACCACTGGGGCCAAAAATAGAAAATCTCATCTGCGAAAGAACCCTATTGAAGCCCGTTGAATAGTTTCTGGTCCTTTAATTATGCATATGGCAATGATATTTTTGATTGAATACTCACACAAAGGACTGTCCAAATCGGATAAGGATGGGTAGGTTATTTTTTTTTCCTCCTTCCTAAAAATAGTCAGAAGCAACCAGGATAGGAGGCAGTAGACTAAATCCAGAGGAAATTTCTTTTCTTTTTACTTTGCCACCACATTTACAGGAACTTGGAGGCTGTGGAAATGACATCTTACTAGCAGGAGTTCTATGCTCTTTCCTAGGGTCACGTAGTAATTTAACAACAGACCGTGCCGGGTCAGCTTGTTGAGAAGGTCATGTGTCTTTGCTTAGCATTTGCCTCATTTAAGGCTGCTTTTGAGATTTCCAGTCTGATGAGGTTTGGTTTGCATTGTAAAATACTCTCAGGCCTTAGCAAAGGTTTATAAATCTGTTTTCAATACTTGAAAGGACCCTGAGATAAATAGCCATTGAATTTGTTTAGGTTATGAGAAAATGCCAGCTGATGAAAGGGGGACTGTGTTTCCATTTTGTTAAGATAGTTCACTAAGCCGAGAAATCGTGTTATTAAATAATCACTAATTGTTCTGCAGGGGTTGTTAGGTTAATAATAGAGTGATGTGTCTTTGCATTACTTGTATGTAAGTTGAATATTGTTTTATGAAAACGATCAGTCTGGTAGGGTGTCTGCATAAGAAATATATAAATACCAATAATGTCATAGTCATATCCTGAATTTTCTGTCTGTCTGTCTGCCTGCTTCTGTCTCTGTCTGTCTCTTTTGTCTCTGTGTCTGTCTGTCTGTCTCTCCTTTCTCTCTCTCTCTCTTTCTCATATAAGAGCAGAAACATTTGTCTATGTGATATACACTGGGGCCACCAACCCAGGTTTCTGATGAAATAATTTAAGTCTCACCTAATTTGCCTCTGTGGGACTTGGTGAAAACTTGGCAGGGCTTGGTACTTTCCCATAGGAGATGCTGTGTGTCATGAGTGTGCAAAAAGACCACTCTTGGGTGCTTAAGCAAGTGAAGAAGTTCTTTCTTCTGTTCTACCCATGTCACAGGTGGCCACTTGGGGTCTATGTGGCAGTACTGAGCCTGGGGTAGCTGACTTTCCTCCTGACCTGTGTTCCTGGTATGCACAGAAGAAAGAAAGACAGCACTGCATGTAGCCTTTGCAAAGGGGACAGTCACCTTTTCTGGTAGCTTCTCAGATTGGATAGAGCCTCTCTTGTCTCTCCTCCAGGAAGCAGTGTGTAGAGACGACTTCCCCTCCATGTCTGGGAGCTGGTATCGTCGTCCTCTTACCTCATCGCCATGAAATCTGGTGCGTCCAATGAAATTCTTAGCAACTGCATGGACAACTGCTTTCCCCAAGTCAGTGCCACCCAGGATCATAGGAGGATCTCTCCTCAGTGGTCCAAGGGTCCTGCCTCCAGGAATCACTTCCCTGTGGTCCACGGCTGCCCTGGAGGTGCTGGAAGAGCTCCCCTGATTATGCCGGAGGGTGGAACACACTGACCACAGGGAGTGTTTTGCTGTTAATTCTGCAAGGAGGCTGTGAGGCGCCTTCCCTATGTCCGACAATTACCTAAAATGCCGCTCGGCATAATGATGTGTTGGGAAGTGGAAAATGTAAAGGGGCTCATTTAGCAATCATATCCTGATAGTGTTCTTTCAGGGGATTATAGGTTTCTCCTTTTCTCTTCATAGTAACGCATGGAAGTAAACACAACAGCTTATACAGAAACAGCAACATATTCAGATGACAATAAGTCCTTACCAACTCTAGAGGATTAGGAAAATTATCTGCAAAGAAATGGAAGTATCACTGAAATATTCATTAATGAATCCCGGGGGCGTGTACGGTCTGTCTTTCCCATTAATACAGCGTTCAGCTTGGAATGCCTGCAAAGGCAGGTACCTGTACTCAGACGCTTCCACCGTTGTTTAGAATCCCTTGTCATAAAGTACCGTAGAGAGGAAGAAGGTTTAAATGTGTAGACTTGCGGCTATGTTCTCACTCAAGACACTCCATTTTGATTATAACTAATTTTCCTCGACTATTATCCAAATCTCAAAATCTTTAAAATGCCAAGCTAGAGTCTTAACTTGCTTGAAAGTGAACATCTTCTAAATTTCATCTTACAATTTACAAATAAACCAATAGAAGAAAACTGAAAATATTTGCACTTTCATAGTTCTATTTTATTGCATATGAATTAATGATGCATTTGAGCTAAGTCTTCCCTAAAATGACCATCATTACTCTTGGATAAATACTAATATTATTTCTAATTACTAATGTAAAATTACAGGTGTGGACAGATGCCTTCCTGGAATTTTGAACTCAATTTTCCTCTTACTTTGTTTATATCCATTTTTAAATTAAACCGTGCTTAGTAGTTTTATTTTCTTTAAATATCATTTAAAATAGTTTTCTGCCTTTTGAAACTAGAACTATTTTACTACTGAAGGATTTTCAATTCCCTTTCCTTTTTAAAATTTAAATAAAGGACAAGGAGATCAACTTCTTCATTTGCTGTTTCAGTTTGTACTGAAGTCCAGCAGACCACAGTTTTTTTATAAATCAGGTTCTCTGAAGAAACTATTTACCAGGACACTCTAATATGGTTTCTAGCTCATAGGCACTATTTGCTGAGGTAAACCACATTTATTCAGCAACAGTTATAAGGGATGCTTTATGTCACATGGAGAGAAGTTGCTTACTAGGTGATTAGCTTTTCTGACACCTTTTTCTGTATAGTAGGTGAAAAGAGTTAGTCGGTCAGAGAAAGGTTGCGTGTTTACTGGCATAAATTGTATGTAAATCACCTAGATATTTTCACGTTCCAAAATATGTATAGGAGATTCCATGATTGAATAAAAATTACCAAAATTTTTGAACCAGATATGCATTAAGAAATGCCCAATTTGTTCATTTTTGGTTGTCTTTACATTAGAATATGATGATGATGATAGCATCATTTATTGAATATGTAATATGTGTCAAATACTATTTAAAGACCCTGGACGCATTATCAATTTATTTACACATGCACTGCCTGCTATGGCATTATTTTTAGTTTCACTTATATGCACAGATATGACTGAACATGGCAATTTGCACAGAAAAGGAAAACATCTTTGTGTTCCCCCCTGAACCCTCAGCACTTGTCTCCTTTGCCTTTTATTTTAGGAGTCTGTCCATGAGAACACTTCCTTTAACTTTGCTGGATCTTTCTCGTCTATCACTTTTCTTCCCTCCTCTTATAAATTTGATCACTCCTCAGGTCTGCTGCCCAGTGACATGCCCAGGGTCTGCATGCCCTCTCAGCCTGTATCTGTTAGTGCTTACAGGAGAGACAGATGTGATGTGAGTTACATGAATGTATAAGGATTGCAAGGTCAGCTTGCAGTGGCTGCCTGCAGAGTCAGATGTGGAAGAGTGCAAAAGGGCTGTCTGTGTGCTAGAGATCTAAAGGAACCAGACAAAGCCCTGGAGCTCAGTGTAGTGTCCGGAGCGAATGAGTCTCCATCAGCAGGCCGAAGGGTCTATAGTGGAAAACTGGAGGACTTGCGATGGAAGGCTAAAGGGTTGGTCCATGCTGGAGGCTGAGGGGTGGGTCCATGCTGGAGGCTGAAGGGTCTGTGCTAGAAGCCAGGAGAAGGTGGAGGTGAAGACTGCATCTCCTCCAAAGAAACCGAAGAGAGCCTTCCTTCCTCGTTTCCCTTTTATACCATTCAGACCACAAGCCTACCCAGGGAGGGTCTTCTGTCTTCAGGAAATCCCTTCAGCCACACCCAGGACTGTGCTGATCCAGTGCAGCTGGGTTTTTCTTACTCAAGTCCATACAATCACACAGCCCTTCCCCTCCTCGCTGCCTTTCCACCCCCTGCCCAGCAGCGGGACCTGTGCTTTGCATGCACTGGTTGGATTTGTTTAACATGGGCACAGCCACTGCTTGGCCCAACCTGATGTCACCACAGAACAGTCTCACCCTAGCACTGTCATAGTCTCTCTCTCTTTTTTTTAATGAGACGAGAGAAATCTAGGTTTTCTATCAAATTTCTGATTTTGCATTAATGGCCCAAGTATTGATGTAGCATCTTCTGGTGAAAAATAGTAAAGACAAGAAACTTAATCACTATGAATTTAGACAATTTACTCAACCTTTCTGTACCTTGGTTTCTTTATCTTTAGAATGGGCATAAGAATTTCACTTACCTTCTAGGGCTTTTTGTGTGTGTGTGTGTGGACACTGAAGGAGTTAATTCACCTAAACAGATGTGAGAGTGAGTTGAGGCTGACGGGCTCATGTTTAATACGTGTTGGCTATGACCCACAGACCACAAGAAGAAAAGACACCCACTGGCTAGCTACACATCACACTTCTGGGATGGCATCTCCCTTGCTTGTTTTTATGTGGCCAGAACTGCCAAATAGTTTAGGTCATGGCAAAATATTACTTTTGGTTGAAAACTCTTAAATCAGTGCTTACAGTCTTGGGTGGGACTGAGAAAGTGTCCGGTGTCTTGCTGTCCGGTTGAAGTATTCACACATTTTTACAAGCCACGAGCTCTTTCCCACAGGCTGTTATCCAAGAAAGACAGACAGGCGAGTCTTCATTATGACTGCACATTGGAGCACATGGACTCCAGGTGTTCATGAGAGGTGGCAGGTGCGTCTGCAGGATGCATGGTGCAGAGGGATCCAGGCTGCAGCTTCCCAGCATCCCTGGGGCGTCTGAACAGAAGTGCTTTGCTCACCTGGGGAGAGGGAGGGGAAGGGAGCGGGAGATCTGATGTCAGGAGACAGAAGAAATACCAAACATTTCTCATTGGAAGACTTTGCTCCAAAGAACCTGATGAGGCCCCTATTTATTTAGAATGCCCCATTAGTACCTAGGAAATAAAAATGGTACTGGTGATTGTCAACAATTTGACATTCTTCAACAATCGAAATTTTCCTTGTCATGTATAATAGCAATTCTTCAAATAGTGTGCGTCTGATTTTTTTATAGGTGCAAGGCAAAATGGGTACCACTCCTTGAGAAATGTTCTAAAAAGACCCTGTGAAGAGTGATGAATATCAGTTAAGTGTTCTCCCAAATCTTACTCTTTTAAAAGAATATGCTACATAGCATCATTTCTAACGAATGTCAGGAAGCCCATAGTGTCCCTAGAATATTCTCCTTACCCTTATCTCAAGAATACAAAGCAATGAGTTTTTGGAGGCTTTTAAAAATTTCTTTCACTCTTCAAATAGACAATAATTAAGAGGACAGAATTTAGAGTTGAAATCACAAATCTGATAAAGTTTTAAAAGAGTGGTTATGTTGTCTTCAGTTCAGGGGGAATTTAAGATGACACTGGTCAAGATTAGGTGGCCTGGCAGAAGAATGCATTACTCTAAAAGCTGAGGGCCAGTTCGGAAAATTGGATAATGATAGTGTAAAATTAAAGTACTTTATCAACTGTGCTATAGTTACATAAGAACATGCCCTTAATCTTTTTTTGGGGGGTGTGTGGATTTTTTTTTGTGAGACAGAGTCTGGCTATGTAGCTCAGGCTGGCCCTGAACTCACTACACAGCCCAGGCTGACCTGGGACGCCCAGCAGTCCTCTGGTCTCAGACCCCTGAGTGCTGGGATTACAGGCCTGCACCACCATGCCCAGCCCTAAACATACCTTATTCTTAAGGAATGCACACTACAGTATTGAGGAGGAGCAGAGAGCCTTGTTCAAATTATGTAGAAAATATGGCACCTGTATCATATATATGTATACATGTATGCAAATACAAACACGTGTGTGTATACACACATGTGTAGACAGAGGGAGAGACCAACATACAGCGAATGGTGCAATGCCGTCAGCAGGTGAATCTGGAGAAGTGACTGTCCTGGTCTGAGTGTGTCCCTAAGTTTTGTTGGACAGTGAATTGCTCCTGCAGCACCATTAAGAAGAGGGGAGTTTAAGCAGTGACAAGGTGACAGGATGACCCATGGATGCCACTCTGCCAGGGTGGATTTGTCACCTAGGAATGTGTTCTTGACAAAAGACTGAAATCAGCTGTCTTCTCCACCTTATCTGTGTCCGTGTCCTTTCTTGCCCTTCTACTTTTGCCTCGGGTGATGTGACCAGAAAGCCTCACAAGGTGCAACACGTGGCCTTGGACTTCCAGCCTCCAGAACCGTGAGCCACATACATTTCTGTTCTTATAAATTTGCAGGTCTCAGGTATTTTGTTAAAGCAGCACAAAATGGACTAAGACAGATAGGTGAGCATTGTGAATACTACTATTCTTTTTAAATTTTTGATGTATTGAACATTGAATCCAGGAGTTTGCACTGAGCTACATTCCAGCCCTTGTTTTATTTTTTAATTTGAGACAAAGTATTTCTTACTTTGCTGCTAAGTTGTCCAGGCTGGCCTTGAAACTGTAATCCTCATGCCTCAGCTTCCCAGAATGTTGGGATTGCAATGAATACTCCCATGCCCAGCTATTTTATTCTTGAAACTTTTCCATAAGCATTAACTTATTTCCAGATAAAGAGCTAGAATATTAAAAATTCAATGACCAAAAAATTAAGTCTTTCTAATTTTCAGCATCTTGACATTGAGATGGTCTTAGGAGTGGTGTGGTCTGCTACACAGTAAGAACATTGTTTTAGAAAATGACACAGTGGAAGAAAAACTTCTATCAGGTCTAGAAAGGGGGCCATCAAAATGAGCAAGAACACCAACGGTGATTAGCAGTTGGTGGACAATGTTATGTGGTCCTGAATGAGAGCCAGTGCGGTCCCCAGGCAAAAGGCCCTGTGCAGGGACTGTGGTTCAAGTTGGTGTCCCTACAGGCCCAAGGCAAAGGCTGAGTAGACAAGAAAAGGGAGAGGAAAGCGAATCAAAAAGGGATAGTAGAGAAATATGAACAGAGGGAAAAGGAGAGAACTGTAATAAATAGCTACAATTCATTGAGTGCTTACTATAGCTAACTGTTTTTTTTTAGCTTATTTGCTCTCTTCTAACCCCTCCTGCTTGCTAGTAATCCTGCCAGGTAATTACTATTTTGAGCTCACAAATGCAGAACTTGGGGCAGAGACGTTCCTGTGATGGTTTGACAGTGGTAAAGATAGTACTGAAGCTGAGGTCTGCCTGACCTCAGAACTATCACCACATCACAGGGTCCACTGCATGTTTCCCCCGGGTAGGGCTTAGCAGTGTGCCTGGGGGGCTTGCTCCCAGCCTGTGTGCAGCTCCTGGGATGGTTTGTAGAGTCAAGACACTAAGAACATGCCCCATGGTTTGGCTGTTCCAGCATTAATAAAGAACTGATGGGGTATCCTGGGGAGAGGCTTCTTAGATTGCCTAGCGCTCAACGCCAAGAGAAGCAATCCTGTGTCTCATGCTGCCCCATGTGGTTCCAACTCCCCTTCCTTCTCGCTGCACAGCCATGCACGCTGGGGTGTAAAAAGAGATTTGGGGGCCAAATACTACAATATGGATGGAAAATCCTTGCCTCATGCAGAAGCAGCTGGAGAGTCCTTGGTAGAATTCTTTTTTCTCTAGCTGTTAAAGAAGCCAAATGAAAATGGACTCTCTGGGAAGACAGGCAGTTTATTAAAGGATCAGCTCACATTGCAGGGGTGTTAGATTGATGGATGGGTTTCCAACTGGTGAATAGTAAATTTCCAAAGAGGGTCAGTGATATTCATTTATAGGTGGAGAGTTTCATCTTTCAGATTCTATTTTTCTGACTCTCCAAACATAAAGCCAAATTATGGTTCAACCATACTCTGACCATCCTTAGCACTTATTCATTCAGTTTCTCTTTTTCAAATACCAGGCATGCCCAATTAAGTGGACAGTTACTTTTCAAAGACTGTTAATCCTGCCTCCTCATAAGAGCTAAAAGCACGTTTCATTGTGCTCAAAGTGCTGGTTGAAAAAGATTTGGTCAAACCAGTTGTTACAGGACAGGTAGTCCAGTAAAAATTTTTATGCTTATAAGTAGTTGGAACTAACTCAGTCTTAGTTTTCTTGAGTATTTTCCATTTGCTGGATTTGAGATTCTTGTTTATAGATAATAAAGCACATATATCCAAATGAAGTCTTTCCCAAAGAGCCAAATGATCACTACTTTTAATTCCCAATACAAGTCCTATATGTCAATTAGTATTTGCTTGGTTTTCTGTTTATTGGCTATTGGTTCAGTTTTTGTTCATTTATTTTTGTTGTTATTAACAGAAAGACTAAATAGTACCATGATTAAGTACTTTGAAAAATGTGCTCAACATTCATCCTAGGTTAGATATGGTAATACCGTGATCTGTCCCCTGGTCCCAGGAGTCTTGTACTCTAAAGGGAGAGGGAAGAAAACAGAAAAATTTCACACAGTAATGTAAGTAGTCACAGCTCCTACCATGGAAGTCAGCTACTGCTCTATTCCTGTGAACTCGTCTACCTGACATGACAGTGAAACCTCAAAAGAAAGACTCTGACTCTGAAAGTGTGCTTCTCCTGGGGTAGGGGGTGAGAGGCTGTTTGGGGGCTCAGAGCAGAGAACAGACTTGATGTGAGATGCTTTTCCAGATTCATGGTAAGAGGTCGACTAAGGACCCTGGGGGCCAAATAGAACTTCCAGGGGATGGAGTTTCTAGCCTTTTGAGCAATGAAGAAGTTGAACAGTGGTTGGAGGTGGAGCAACTGGACATTGAATTTAATACAGTTAAACTTGATTAGGGCAGGGAACATCTTTAAGAGTTTTGTGACTGGGTTCCTCTGATCCTTGAGTGCAGAGTATGGTCACTGATGAAAGGAGACACGTAGTTCTTAGGGGGTAATTTTTATTTTCAGAGCTAGAGTAACTCAAATATAGAGAAGAATGAGATACAGCCAATTTTTGCCTCCAAAAAAAAAATCTGAGCTAGTTTAACAAAACAGAGAATGATTTACTATATGTTTATTTCATGTGGAAAAGTATTATTTGGAGCACTTGGTAGAACTTCTTCACATAGGTCTGTATTCGATCCACATGCAGAAATGTGGCTTTTGATGTATGGTTTTTCAGCCAAAAACGGGTTTTATTTGGCATCCTAAAAGTTGGTTCTGGGTGGAAATAGTGGAGGAAATTATGCCATAGTTTTGGTTATTTTTAATTTGAGTGATAGAATCATGAGCTGGATTCAAGGACTATTCGGGCCACCTTTTTCTGAGAAAGTCACCAGATCTTATGTGGTTATATGTGAGCACATCTGAAAAGGATTTTAAACAGTAAAGTCTGCATCTGAAACTATTCTTTAACATATTTAGCTTTTCTTAAAATAACTCTTAAAGCTAAAGCATAGTAATGTTTAGGAAGTAAGTTTGCCACAGCCCAATCGGCAAAATCAGGTCTCTGTGAAGCCCCAAATCAACATCTTCCTGGTCTTGGGGATAGGGGGGTCCAGAATTGTCCCTAAATGGAACAGAAAATGCTCCATAAGTGTAAGTAGGAGTAGTCATTCAGACAGCACAATCACACCAAAGTGGAACACTTTCTACCTGCTTGTGCTTCCTGATTGGAAGCTATGATAAACCAAATGCACAATGAGACAGCTGGTATCTACAGACAGCTCATTTCCCAAGAAATGCCTTCCCTTTTCCATTTTCTCACACCCCTGAACCTCATGTGAGAAACACTATGGAAATCAAACTAAGAAAAATTCAGCCTACCCGACTTGGTCCTATATGAGAAGTAAAGTGTGATCCCCAAAGTTTATGGGTTTGTAGTTGCCATGAACACTTACGTTATCAGCCTCATAAGGGCCAGTGGACCCTGTCCAGTGGGTGTCCTTTATCCTCTTTGTCCTGTTGTCTCTTTACTAGTCACCATGATCTTTCACTCCTGGGACCTCAACAAGAGAAGATGGACCATGCCCCTTTTCATACCTTTCGATTTTGCAATCATTTTGTTGACAGAAGATTTGGAAAGACAGTCAAGGAACTTCTGTATGCCCTCCCTCCAGCTTTCTCTAATCTTAGTCACTCTATGAATTGAGATTTCATTACAGTTAGAATTTACATTTCTCCAGTGACCAATGATGTTAAACAGCCTTTCAGAGGCTTATTTGCCATCCTTGAGTCTTCTTTGGTGAACCCTTTGCTCAGAAGTATGCGTCAGTTAAGTTGTTTTCTTAGTCTTGGGCTTTGAGGGTTCTCAGTATATCCTGGATAAGTCAATTATCAGATATAATATGTGTATTTTCTTCCAATGCATAACATATTTCACCTTTTTGTATATCCAACTTTCAGTCTAATACCTGTTGCATCAGTTGAAGAATTTCTTGTAACATTTCTTCTCTGGTTTTTTTTTTTTTTTTTTTTTTTTTTTTTTTTTTTTTTTTTTTTTTTTTTTTTTTTTTTTTTTTTTTTTTTTTTTTTTTTTTTTTTTTTTTTTTTTTTTTTTTTTTTTTTTTTTTTTTTGTACCAGGGATCAAACTCATGACCTTGTACTTAACAGATAAGCGCTTGAGCCGCTGAGCTAAATCCCTGGCCCCTGTGTAGCATTTCTTACAGAGTAGATCTGCAGACAATAGGTTGCATTAGGTTTTATTTGTTTGAAAAAGTTTTTTCTTTCTTTCTCAGTTTTGAAAGTTATTTTCAAATGTACTAGAATTCTAGGTTGATTTTCCTCTGTGTTTCTAGCCCTCCCCCAAACCCCACCACTCTAAAGATGTTTCTAACATCTTCTGCATTACTGGTTTCCAGTAAGAAATCTACTATAATACTCATCTTCTTTCTATCTATCCAATAATTTTCTTCTGGTTGCTTTCAAAATTTTTTATTTTTCTTTTGTTTTCAGCAGTTCAATTATAGCATTTGATGGAGTGTGTGTGTGACTTTTAGTATTTATTTAGCTTGGTCTTCTACCATCATAGATCTGCATTTGGTATCTGCCATTAATTTAGGGAAATTCATGGCCATTTTTCTTCAAATAGTTCTTCCCTGTGTCTTCTGTCTTCTTTTTTTAGGCTCTGACTATGTGTGTGCTATAAATTTTTTTTCCCCAGCTCACATATGCTTTGTCTGGTTTTCTTCTTTTTCTTTTTTTCCCCTTTGAGTTTCATTATTATTACAAATGTTCCATGATTTATGACGGGGTTACATCTAAGAAACCCTACCCATAAAGTGAAAATATCGTAAGTCAAAAATGAACTTCATACACCTAACTACTGAAAATCATGGCTCAGCAGCATGACACACTTCAGCGAGTCAGCTGTGTATCTTCATGACTACATGGCTCAGTGGAGACCATGGCTCCCTGCCCCAGTCCAGGGCTGCTAGCACATGTCACATTGTGACAAAGAGGTTAAAATAAATCTATACAAATTGGATTTTTTCTTTTAGGGGTAAGTTGCTCCTCCAACTCACCCTAAAAATGCAAACTGGCAACCCTTTCTCTCCTTAACTCAGATGAATAGATGGGAAATTAGCATCTCTGTCACAAAACTGGTGTCCTTTTCCCCCTTCTACCAATATTGTCTCTTGTGTTTCTTGGGGGCTGTGTCAGACTTCTCTAGAGAAACAGAACCAATGGAAAATATACATATAATTACACAAGAGGATGTATTAGGTTTATAGGTTCAGAGGTGGGAAAGTACACAAGCGCCATGGGCACCCTGGAAAGCAGAAGGCCCAGTAGTTGCTCAGCCCAAGAGGGAGCAAGCCACAGAGCAAGAGGGAGGTTGAAGCAGCAGTCCAAGGCCAAAAGTCTAGGAGGTCTGTGGAGAGCTGCTGGTGCAAGTAAAGCCGAGGTCCAGCAATGGGTGCTCCCGCTCAGGAAGATGGGAGCTCTTCCAAACAGGTGCACTTCATTCTTCTTTCCCTTTTTATTCCACCCAGAGTAAAAGTCTGTTTGCTGGTGCTACCCACAACCAGGGTAACCTTTTCCCTTGCAGTTTGCTGGGCTACATGCCAGCCACCCACAGACGTGCCTGTGAGCTTGCTTTTCCAATCTGCTAGGTGTTTCCTGACCCATTCTAACTGACACATCAGGGAGCAATGTGGGATATGGGCCCGAGCAGTGGTACCAACACTACATACTGCTAGCCCAGGAAAAGATACAAATTCATAATTTGAAGTACAATTTTGTTCACTGTGCATGTCTTTACACCATCCTACTTGGGAACGCAATATCTGGCACAGAGTAGAGGAAACCGAGGTAAGTAATTATTATGCCTGAAGTTGGTATACCTTATTTTTTTGGTTGGATCTGTACCGTGGGGATTTGAGGCAGCCTACTTAGGGTTGGGCTGGATCTCAGATGTGCTGTTGCTGTCGTTGACTTCAATACTCAGATGCTTCAGACTACTTAGTGGTGCCTTGTGTTTAGTATGAGGGTTCCAGTCCTGCCTTGACCTTCACCAATTCATCAATTATTCTGGTTTAAATCCTGCTGGGATTCAGTTACCATCAACCTAGGCAAGCAAAGTCTCCTACTACCTCTCTTTATATTTTAAAATATAAATTTTAAAAATGTCATTAACACATATTAATTGTCCATGTTAATGGAGTTTGGCATGAAATATGTTTGTATGCCAATGTCATACAACAGAAAATTTGAACCAGTTACTTGTTTTTCTTCAGTTCTTCAATGGCTTCAAGAAATGTGAATTAGAAGTTTGTTTAGCTCTGTTTCATTGCCAGTTAAAATACCAGAGAGAGAATTAATTTTAATTTCAAGTAAACAATGACTAAATTTTAGAGCAAGTATTTCTCTCACAAAACTTAGGTATTACTGAGTCTCCTGTGCTTTTATTTTCTGTATCTTGCAACCCCATCTTTGAGTTCTGTATTATCCTAGGGTGAAAGTAGATGACCCTTTTTCTCTTTTCTTTGCTTTTTGTGCTGTGAATTCCATCACAAATGACTTCCATGATTGAAGAATATTTTAAAACCAAGGACATATTTACAAAAGTGTTAAAAGAAAGTTGAATAACGAACATAAAGGAATCCAGTAATGGTGACATTTGGTATTTCAGTGGAGAGGATTTTTTACTTGATTGAGTTTTTTTTTTCTCTTCTTCCTCTTCTTTACCACCCTTCCCAATCATAGCACATACGTGGGAATGAAATCTAGCTTTAGTGATGTTTCACTTTTTCATTTATTCAGTAGTAATGTGATTTTTCTTGGCAATTCTGGAGCCTTGGGAGAAGCTGTTGACAAAAATTTGTACATTTTTGTTTACAATCTCAGAGTTTCACATGCATTGTAAAGACCTATACAAAACTTTGAATTCGGCAGAGAGGGGCAAATTACTGAATGTTAGTTACCTTAGTACATCAATGCCATGTCAGACATGAGGTGTTATCATATTATGAGTGTGTGATAGCATAGTGGTTTCTATAAAAATGAAATATTTTTTTTCTGGTCAAGGAGAACTTATTTTAGAGATAGATTATTTAGCCATTATTGTTCTGGTCTAACAATACCTTTGCATATTTACTTTTATGTTTTACATAACTATTACAGAACAATATCTTTCTTGAACTTCCAAAGTATAGGAGACACATTTTGAAACTGAGCTTGGATAAGATAATGCAGATGGACCCTTCTTATTTTCAGTTGTATTTCCTGCTCTGGGAGTTTTTCAAAGCTATATTTCTATTTCCATATGCATCACAAAGATATCTGTCCTATTTCCACATATTTTATCATATGCAAATATGGTAGTTGAGCCATTGGGGGAAGAAAGGATGTCAGAAGCACAGTGGTACAAACTTAATCTGTAGTTGTTTAAGTTTCCTGTTTAGACAGAGTTTGGAAAAATAGCCGGCAAGCTTTGTTTTTATAAATAAAGTTTTATTGGAACCCAGCCGCATTCATCCATTTTTGTATTGTCTGTGACTATCTTTGCGCATCAAGGGCAGAGTTGAAACTATTGCTACAAAGATTAAACGACTCACAGCTGTATTTAGTATCTGGCCCTTTAAGAAAGAGTTTACTGACCTCTGTTTTAGACAAAGGACAAAGAAAGATAAGAAAAGAACAAATTTATACATGATCACAGGGTGCTGTGTGACTCCATTTAGTTTCCACAGCAAGGTTGTTGCTATGTGAAAATTGCTTATTTATACTTAAATTCTTTAGAAGGTCTCAAGTTGCCCTGAGAGGCTCAGCGGTAATTTGAATAGCCTCTTCAGGCTAGTTTGGAAAATCTCCTCAATTCTCTTTGCTGTTTTCATCCCTTATTAGTCTTGGGACAAAAACCAAGTAGAGTTCAAAGCCAATCAACTTGGTTTTTAGGATTAAAAATCAAGCTGATTTGAGGGAGAGAGAATTAGAAGCTTTATCTCAGCATGAGATCCGGAAGGAAAGAAGGAAGAGCTATGTAATCCAGGAAGAAATACATTTATTTAGGGCTTCTTTTATCATTGTTGGAGATTTTGCCATTGATTTTCAATGAAAGTGAATTTTCTCTCTAAATTAGGAATACTGAGAAAGCAATACACCCTTCTCTTAAAAATATATCTATGGAATTTCTTGGAAAGTCACTTGGAAAGTGTCTCTGTCATACACACACCACACATACACATACGAACGTATACACAAAGTCACAAATTTTGTAAAAACTATTCCCTGGATTCTGGGGCAAAGACCACACAGTTAGCATCTGGGATTTGACCTTTTTTTCTACAGAGAACTGTCAGACATCATGCAAGGAACCAGCATTGTTTTGGAAATTGTCTGAGTTTGTTGCAGATCTCGGACTGGATGCGATTATCTAGACATTTGATTCTAGCAGAAATCAGAGGTGTTCTTTTACTCATATTTAAAAAAAAATAACAGAAGGATTAACTGGGGATCAAGCTCACACCATGGAATTAACTTAAACACATACATTTGTTGAGGGTTCTTAGTTGGCCTGGTGTAGTGCAAACATTTCTAGCTGGTCACTGCATTTTGACCCAGGTGCACAGGATATTTGAGTTGTAAATATGTGTATATATTTTATGGCAAATCTGTCAGAGAAAATGTTGAACTAAACAAGTTTTGTGCCTGCAAGATGAGAAATATTATGAATAAGAGATAAGAGGCATTATGTAGTATTATGCCATAGAAATAATATGCATGCACTAGCATAGACCACAAATCTCCATCTTCGGTATATAACTATCAGTGATCAGATATGTACTGACAGTTGTGTACTATCAGGACCTTAATAACTCTTTGACCTGGTAACACCATACTAAGAGATAAAGTACTTTTGCTTGGGTTCTTGGCTTCCAATCAAAAATAGAGCCTGAAATAAGAACTTGAGTGGTAGTGTATTCTGCAAAATAACTGCTCTGGGAAGATGTTGAATGGCAAGGTAGAAAGCCAGTGGAGAGTCTATAATTTATAACCGAGTGGGTCACCGCAGTGAGTAATGGTGCTTCATCACAACCGGGCCTCACGAGGAACTGTAGATCAGAATGATGCATCTGTGTGATAGTTTTATTGGTTCCTATCTTGGCAAGAGCTGCCCCCCAGGGTAGTAACTCTTGCACTCCTGGGTTTGCTCATGTGCAGTGCTTCGCAGCTTCTTACTGGAGCCCCAGTTTTTGAGAAAGTTGAAGGTACAAAGAAACAAACAGATTTTCTCAACGTGCACGTGTGAGAAGGTGGTTGCCAGAGCAATAACTTGACTAAGAGGTATGTTGGGAGAATGTGGAGTAGGAACCGGAAGGAGCCCTTAAAGTTAGCTACTGCCATGCAATTAATCCCTCCCCTCGTCATTAATGATTATTACCCACACCCTTTGTCAGCTCCATTTCCATAGCCCAGGCATCCAGCTGTGCTCTGGCTGAGTCCTCTGCTCTTCTCACAGGCTGTAATGAAGATCGTGGTCAAAGACACAATCACCCCAAGGTTCTACTTGGGAATCACCCTCTTTGAGCTCTCTTGGTCATTGGTAGGAGGTAGCTATTTTGGGAGCTGCTGTCTATGGCATGTAATATGGCAAGGCAGAGCACTGCAGGGCAGGTATGTATAAGAATAAAGAGTCACTCACTGCTTCTCTTCTTTTCTTATTTGGTCAGTCCAGTTGTTGCTAAAAATAGTCTCAGATATTAGATTGTAAATCACAATGCAAGGATATGAAAAATAATCTCACTGTCTCTGAAAATGGTGGCATAATATTAATCTGAATATTACCTTGTATACTGGAGATCTAATAGGATTTTTTTCTCTATACTTACTTGTGCTTCAACATTATAAGAACTATAGCCAGAGAATGACTTCTTGATTCAGTTAACCTTACTTTTTAAGACAATACTCATGGAGAAATAAATATCCTAGTCTAGAGTATCTCTAGATGGGTTTCTAGCAATCAGGGCCCTCTGCTTGTTTGTATTTGGCTCTCCAGATAGAATACCAGTTATTACAGACAAAGTGCACAGACCACTGACCAACCCCAGATAAAATCTCTTATCTGTATACTGCATTCACTTGAGTCTAGTCTTCCACACTGTGGGTTCTTCCTTTCAACTTGCTAAAGCAGGTCTTAGCAATTATTGGAATGGGATATTCTACAGCCATCAAGTTGAATGGGTCTGATCTATATGGAGTCACAGGGAAGGAACTCATACATAGAGAAAGCCTATAGTAAATGGTTATATTTCAAGTCAAAATGAGAATTGAAAAAAAATAAAATGAGTATTAAAAATCAAAGATGGTTATGATAAAGTAGATTTTTAAATTTTCCTTCAAATATTCTGAAACTTGAGTTTTCTTAAGGTTCTGCATTAGTCATGCAATTAAAACAAATATGAAATTGAAAAATAAATCACTGTTTCTAACCTTCGATGAACAGATCCTCCTCAGCTGGACATCGAATACACTCCTTGATTTGGCCACCACCAAACCTGGGTTTAACTTTCATAATTCTTTCTGTGCAGAACAGTTCTAGATAGCTGAATTATTTCCTCAATCTCTCTCTCTCTCTGTCTCTTTCTCTGTCTCTCTGTATCTCTGACTCTCTCTCTCTTTCTTCCTTCCTTGACCTTCTATTCACTAAAGGAGCTTCTCCTTATTCATTAGTGTCCATCCTAAAAGGTACTACTTGGAAGTTCTGTGAGTCTCCGAGATCAATCCTCAAACCTTGGATATACGTCTCTTATATCCTTTCCACACTGGCATTTGGCTCTTCCGTCCTGGTTCTCCTATACAGCAAACATGGAGGTGTTCCTTTTGAATGTTTCTGCTGCAATTGGAAAGCATGGATTTTCAGATGTTAGTGTGTTTGTGTCTCTGCTTCTACTTCTTTCTGTATTACTATATTTGGAGATATTTAGCTCTCCTGATGCAAATAGGACTGAGCCACAAAGTAATAAATTAAAAAGAGTAAATATTTTCTAATCTTTCAAATTGTGCTGGTTGTCAGATTTATTATCTAAATTTGAAACATTTCTAGAAGTAAATTTGCATGATCAGGGAGTAAAGGAGGGAACACGTGGCAAACTATAAAGTCAAGTAAGCCGACTTTGCGATCCAAGTGTGATTTCTTAAAAGTCTTGCTCTACTCTGAAAATTTCTTTTCATTTAGCAACTCTGGATATGTACATGTAAATAGATATAGTTTAAATTATAGTTCATTTCCTCAATAGAAACTGATGACATGAAAGAGGGACCTGGATTCTGTTTCCCTAAACTAAAGTGACAGCTCTGGTCCAATCCCAAAATCTCCCAGGCCATGAAAAGATAGAGAACAGCCTCACTTGCTGCCATGAGGGGGTTTGCCAAGCTACGCGTTAACAGCAAGTTCCACTGGGTTTATTAACGGCCCGAACTTGGAACACGCTGGACACAGTTTTCTTCTTAGTCTGTTCATGCATTCAATGTCATGTTTCCAAGTAACCCAAAATACTGTGCTTAAGAAGAGCACTACGCTGTCCGTAGTGGTTCACAGGGTAAGATCGTCTCCCAGAGGACCCACGAGTGTCTATGTTTTCATTTCCCTCCCAGGCCTCATAGAAACAGCAAGTAGAAACTGAGAGTCAGCATCCACTGTTCCATCAGCTCAACTGGATTTTTACTTAAAATTTTAAATGAAAGTTGAAAACTTCTAGGCTTCTCCAAATGTGAAGACAGAAGATAATTGGCCTCGTGGCACATTGGAAGCGTCAACCGAGTTTCTGTGAAAAGAAGTGTCTAATTTGGCTAGAGGCTGCCAGGGCCGGACAATGGATCACAAGACCCTGACTTGGAAAAGTATCAATCAGGTCCAAGCAAGAGTTAGAGGGAAATGAAGCAGTTCTTCATTAACAGCTAAGTACCAATAAAAATGAAATATCAAAATGAAAATGAATCGAAAGGAAGTTGTATGCCTACCAAAATCACTGGGGAAAAATGGACTCTCTCCTAAATCACGTTGTCATGTCTTTGTGCTTCACTCCCTAAGAAGAATGAAAAAGAGTCTAATAATGGGAAAACTTGTCTTGGAAAATCTCAGCATCTGTGCTGGTTATGTTCTGCACATAAGCCCTCTCTAAATCAGATTCGTCCTCTGCTAGTCTCTGCCTCACGATGGACTGCAGCACACTGACCCAAAGCACACCAAGTCTTGGCTGCCCTGATGAGCGGCCTTGGTCAAGGGCAGCCACATCAGGAGGTAGGAGGACGACATGGCAGAGAGAGCAGGGCATTTCCTTCCTGCATGCTGCCTGCTTTGGGGCTGTGTCCTGGCATTGAGTGCAACTCTGCCAAATGGGTTTTCTCCATGACTTTTCTCTCACTGACTTCATGTTCTCTTGCCCCTTCAAGCCTACGCATGATTTGGCTTCCTAGGCTCCCAGGAGACTCCAACATCCCTTTGGACTACTTTAGCCCTTTTTTTAATCATGTGAGTTGGCGTCTTGGTCACTTTCTGATCTCTGGGAAAAAAATACCTAACATCCACGATGTCAAGGAGGAGAGGTTTATTTTGACTCACAGTTTTAGTCCATGGTTGGCAGGACGCAAGGCAGAAATGGCCCGGAGGAACAACACTACAGGAAAGCTGTTTAACCCACGATAGCCTAGAAGGAGAGAGTGAAAGGAAGAGCTTGGGAAAAGAATACAGCCTTCCAGGTCACACTTCCAGTGACCCAACCGGCACCCACCTCTTAATCGCAAGTCAGCTATAGCACCCCATGATCCAGTATCCTTCCGAACACTGGAGCGTTTTGTGGGCATTTTAGATTTAAACCATCACTGCAGAATTTCCCTTCCTCAGTGGGAATTTGTGATACAGCCCTTTTCTGAACTTTGAGAGATAATTAAACTGTCCTAAAGGATAAAGTAGGTGGGTTGCTTCATGAATAAGACCTTCATGTTCCATCCTTAGCCTTTGTTTTTTAATCTTGGAAAATTTTAATACTTGGGCTGGTTATTTTCTGTATAACCAAATATCCTTCAAAAATTTGCTTAAATTATGGAAGAGAAGAAAGGTGTTAACTGTACATTCTCATCCTACTTCACTCTTATCGCCCTTCCGCACTGAAATCTTCAGGATGCTTGCAGTCACCTCCATCTGGTTATCTTGCTGTTGTGATCACTAAACTGGAAGCCAGGTTTGCCTCAGAGCTGATGTTATGCACAAGGTGTTTGGTGTCAGCAGCTCGAAAAGGTTGGGATGGGGAAGGAGAGATGACGCCTGTGTTGGCAGGCATGTGCTAGGTGCTGTGTTAGGAAGGATGGCAGAGTGGTCTACTCATGAAAGATGTGTGATGCCATATTTTTCTACCCACTTTTGTTTAAGTGAGATTGCAGACAGAGAATAGAATCTTATTGTTGCAGAAGGTGCAATTCTTGCAATCTAACAGCTTCTCTTTACAGATATAAAAACTAAGACTCGAAGAAATTAAATGGATTTCCCACATTGGAGACATTACTTAGTGTAGAAGCAGGACTAAACCTTCAGTTCCAAATTTGCACAGAGCTCTTGTGTTTATGACCCTGCTCGGAAAGACCTAGTTGCTGTCTTACTCTGCAGCCATGGACGATGGAGCAGGAAAAAACAATGTGCTAAAGTTTATGGAAAAATAATTTATGTTGGTCAAAGAGATAAACAAATAGGAACTGATATTTATTTCATTCAATTATTGTATGTCAAATCTGTTATGGGTTAGGAAATAAAAACCTTAGTTTCATGGTGTTTCTGTCATGTAAAATGGTTTCTGTTAACTACAGTATCAGTGACCCCAAACAGAAAGGGAAGAAAGAAAGGAAGGAGGGGAGGGAGAGGAAAACGCTGGTTTATTTAAGAGTGTGCTTTCTGAGAAATCACAAGATGTCTCCATCTTGCCTTCTACATTGTGTTGTCTGCCAAGGAGACTGTGTCAGTCATTCGTGGTGAGACATGTTGTGCTTCTTCGTGAGACCAGAAAGCTCCTGGCTCATTTAACATGGCCTCAAAATAAAAACTCAGTTTTCAGTCATCCTTTCTTCTAAAGTGTGGAGAAGTATATACACCAGCCATGAGTCTTGCATTTATTTATGAAAGTGTCACGTCTATTTGCAGAAAATGTAGACCTACTTCCACTGTGACACTTGTCCCCTTGAAGTCAAAAATACATCATGTAGTGGTGCATGCCTGGGTTTGCAGTCACACAGCCTGGATGCTGCTGCTCCCTCTGACACGCTGCTCCCCGTGTGCCTCAGGAAAAACACAGAGCCTTTCTGAGCATTCGCTGACTGTCCAGGTAGCTAAATAGAGATGACAGTAATGGCACCTACTTTTGGAAAAGGTTAAAATAAGATTTTTTAAAAAAGAAAATATGACCTTTAACATAATTCCTGTAGCATAGCATTGTGTGCAATATAGGATGACTGCCATTAGTGAAAGTAACTATAACTACAACATTCCCTCTTGTCACTTTTTCATTTCCCAATTAACATGGAAAAAAGTAAAGTTCTTCTTGTAGCAATTATATTTGGTTAGAGATACGGTATCTTGTTCAGAGAAGTAATTGCTGATGACATAAGGTAAACTTGTTGGTTCTAAGCAAGTAACAGTGGCAGCTAAAAGGCAGAGTTGCTTGTTTTGACTTAGCACTTTTTATTATATCAAAAAACAAAGAGCCATTGAAAATGCTATCCAGGAGGAAATTACCTTTGCCTCCTGTGTAGCTATGGGAATTACTGTTTTCTTTTTCCTGAAACTAATCTATGGTTTAACTTATTTTCAACTTGTGTTTAACATTTTAAACACCAACAAGAATATTAACCAATAAGGGTAACAGTGGTCTAGAAGATGGAATCATGTATATATGTTACACAATTCTGACCAAAATTCTTTCCCTTTATGCATTATATCCAGGAAATTTAATGAAAGTTTTGACAATTTGGAGTGTATGTGTGTGTGTGCATGTGTGTGTGTGTGTGCATGTTCTATATAACCATTTTGTTCTCGCACTCAAAATACACTATATAAAACCAACAGAAGTCTTCTTAATTTAAGATACAAAATCATGACCATTGCAAAAATAGTTTCTAATAGCAGTAAACATGCAAGTTCCGTGAATTAATTGCCTTTAAGTTATTCTGTTTTAAAAATAAAAGCAATTTCTTCAGTTGCTATTCATAGTAATTAATGAGGCCCATTTTGTAAACATCATAAGAACCTAACTTTCTAACTGCATTTTGATTTGTGTTGATCACACCATGAACATTTTTTTGAGGCAGAATCTTGCTATGTTGCCCAGGCTGGCATCAAATTCTCAACCAAAGTGATCCTCCTATCTCAGCTTCACAAGTAGCTGGAACTACAGGTGCATGTCCCTGAGCCCAGCTAGCAAGGACAATTTTAGCTTGAGCTCCTATGATAGAAATCATAGGTATAACCCATAATTATTCTAGTTCAGCTGGTCAAATTGCCAAATCAGCCCATCATTCCCAAGACCTCCATGAGTCTACTACTATATTTTCTGAATTCAAATGTTATCCACTTTATATATAGTATGTCATCATATTGTACTTCTATTATGCCTTTATATATACAAAGAAAGTCAGTAACACTCTTCTCCATTGAAGAAAAGAGTGAGATACATATTGTTATTGTTGGTTTTGAGTAAGAGTTAAACTTAAAAATTTAGTTTGGTCAGTGGGGTCTGCTGACTTTTGGAATTGTTCACATTACTAATAATATCATGAAGGGATTAGATGCAGGTCCCAACAACAGATTATTCAAACAAGAGTGTCTTCATCACACATTTATTTTTCTCAAGCTATAAGATGGCGGGAAGGCATTTACTGGCTAGGATGTCAGCCAAGATTGCTAATATTCTCTTCACTGTCTACTCATGAGTCAAAGATGGAGATCTTGGGATAATTTTCACTTCCCAGACAAAGGGACAGAAAAAGAACAAGGTAGAAAAATGCTTTACCAGAAATGATGCCCAAAATATTTTCCTTATGTCTTATTTTTCTCTTTTATTTATGAGGAAGTCATGAAAAGAAACTGCAAGCACAAATATTACAGCGAATACCATTAATTTACACAACTAATATGTATTCATAATTATAATTTTAAAAAGAAGAAAGAGAAGGTAAGAATTGTCATTAAGTTGGAAACTAGTATTTTTATTACCACATTCAATCTTCGTGTTATTTCTTCTATCCACATATTCCAAAAACATTAGAATTCTACAAGAATCCATACTTTAAACATTTCTATATTGTACCTAATTCTTACATTTTATTTTTCCCTGAAATCTCCTGCCCATATTTATAAGTTCATGCTATCCTCAAAAACTGTAGAGACAGAACAAAAATAGAATATCATTGGAGGAGGAGAAGGACAAAACTAATTGCTTAGTCACAAATGAAAAAACAAACACAGTGGGGCCAAATGACTACAGGATAAATAATGTGTGTTTATGGAGGGAGAGATCAGTGACTAACAGGAAAATACCAGAAAGCACCTAGACTGTCTTCAGAGGGTTGTGGGGACAATTGTAACTACTCAAATCCTTTGTCCCTTTGGCTTCTTCTGATCTGCATTCCACGTGCCTCAGTCTCTTTGTGCTGCTATGAGAAAATATTTGAGACTAGGTGATTAAACAATAGAAAGTTTTTCTCACACTTTTGGACATTAGAAAGTCCAGTATTAAGGTTCTGTCAGCAACAGTACCTCGTGTGAGATGGTCTTTGCTCCCATGATGGTCCTTGTTGTAGTACTCTCTGGACACTGGGGTGGATGTTACATGCTTAAGTGTGGAAAGGATGGATGAACACGAAGGGTCTCAGCTGGATTCCTCCAACTCTTTTAGGAGGCACTAACTCGCCAATTCACTAAAGTCCATACCTATTCACGTAGGGGATTAAATTTCAGCATAAATTTGCAGGAGGCACATTTCAACCATAGCAATATGTTTTGGATTTTTGGCTTTTGTGTGCAAAGCCAACTACAATTCTTGAGCTCTGTAGAGTTGATTTGAATTCGCTAAGGTTGGTAATGTTCCAGCCAGTGAGTACATGGCTATGTAAAATCCAAAGCTAAGCCAATGTTGTTTACAAAGCAACAACAATAAAAATGTTGAAGTAACTTCCAAGAGTCAGAGAACAGTATCACATGCTTGAAAATTCACTGTGAAGGGATGGCTTATCTGGACGTTCAGGAAAAATAGGACATTATGTGTTAGAATTAGAAACACTGAACTACTGAGATGTGGTTAAAGGTGACATACGATGTACTTGATTTACATGAGGTTAAAAGCTATGTGCAACGCTGAGATTGTGACAGGATAAACATTTCCCTTGTATAATAAATTTTAGGTCTTAAAATCTGTCACAAGGATAGAGAGAAGCATTGCATAATGCCAAAAGGATAGTGACAGCTTAATTCTCAACTTGACTGGCTCAGGAGCTGCTTGAAGACAAGTAAAGCAGGCCTCTGAGTATGCCTGGGGGGATACGGAAGCATAACTTTGGGGTCCATAGCTGGTCTCTGGCCCCTTACCTATTCGCATTGTTCCCCTGTCCACTTCCCAGCCACCATGAACTGAGCATTTTTGTTCTACTCTGCCCTTCCACTGTGATGTTTCTTCCTTAAAGACAGACAACCTTGGGCAGAAGTATGTGAAGCTGTAAGCCAAGTAAACCTCTTCTCCTTTATGGTTGCAGGCATCAAGTATTTGTTTTGGAATTGGGAAAACTGACCAATATAAAAAATTGGTGCCAGAAAAATGGGATCATTGCTGGGATTGTAGCTGGTCATGTGTCCTGAAGCCCTTGGAACTGGTGTCTCTCACCACTTCTTTTCCACACCATACTGGAAGTCTTATATAATGAAATAGAATTAGAAAATAAAAGGTATATAGATTATAAAGAAAGAAATAAAATGTGCTTATGCACAGATGATGTAATTGTCTATGTGGAAAATCTGAAAGAACTGGCATTTAAAACCTCTAAAACTAACAAGCGAGTACTGCAAATTTGCACAGCACAAAGTCAGCAAAGAACAAGTGGGATACGAACTAAACCCATGTGATTATTTGCATTAGCATTTCCCAAAATCAAATGAGTATAAATCTAACATGATATGCATAGGACCTATGTGTGGAAAATATAATATCAAAAAGTGCTAAATAGATGAAAAAATGCTCTATGTTCAGAAACAGAAAAAATCATAGTGATCAAGATGTCAGTTCTTCACAATATGATCAATAGGTTCAACACAGATTCTATCAATATCCTACCAAGTAACTTTGTGGATTTTGAGAAACTGATACTTAAGTTTACATGGAAAATCAAAACATCCAGCCAACTCAATACTGAAGAAGAATAACAAAGTTGGAGGACAGACAGTAACTGACTTCATGAGTACTAAAATGCTAAAGTAATGAAAAAAGAAAGTAAAGAGGATTTCAGAAAGTGGAAAGATATCCCTGTTCCTGAATAGGCAGAACTAGTATAGTCAAAATGGCTATCCTTCCTAAACTGTTACATAGATTCAATGCAATTCCAATCAAAACTCTAATAGCATTCCTTACAGAACTGGAGAAACCAATCCTAAAATTCATATAAAACCAGAAGAGACCTAGAATGGCAAAAGCAATTCTGCACAAGTGCAAAGCAGGGGACATCACAGTTTCAGACTTCAAGTTATACTACAAAGTTACCATGATAAAAACAGCACAGTATTGGGAAAAAACTGACTCATAGGTCAATGGAACAAAATAGAGGATGCAGGAACAACTCAAAGCACACTCAGTTATGTTATCTTTGACAAAGGGGCTAAATCCTTTCACTGGAGGAAAGACAGCCTCTTTAACAAATGGTGCTGGGAAAACCAGCTGTGAATAGGCTGAAGATTGATCTTAGACCCATACCTCTCACCGTACACTAACCTAAAATCAAATGGATCAAATACCTAAACATTAGAAAAGAAACACTGAATCTGTTGGAAGACGAAATAGGTAAAACTCTCTTGAAGACAAGTATAGTCAAAGACTTAGAGAACAAAACTCCATTTGAACAAGAAATAATACCAGGAATCAACAAATGGGTGCACATCAAGGTAAAAAGCTTCTGCATAGCAAGGGAATTCACCAGCAGAGTGAAGAGCAAACCTACAGTGTGGGCAAAAAATTTTTCCACCTATTCCTCAGACAAGGGGTGAACATCTAGAATATGTAACTCAAAAATAATATACCTGCCAAATTTAAAGACACAATTAAAAATGGAAATCTGAAATGAATAGACACTTCTCAGATGAAGAACTCAAATGACCAATAAATACATGAAAAAATATTCAACGTTGCTGGCAATTTGAGAAATGCAAATTAAACAACACTGAGATTTCATTTCAGTCCAGATAGAATGGCTCCCATCAGCAAAATCAACTAATAACGAATGCTGATGAGGATGTGGGGAGAAAGGAATCCTTCTGCGTTTTGGTGGTAAACTAGTACAATATTATGGAAATCAGTGTGGAGATTCTTTAAAGAACTACAACCAGAAATTCCATTTGACATAGCCATTCCCCTTCTAGGTATCTTTTCAAAAGAGTTAAATACATTATATTACAGTGATGCATACACACCTATATTTATAGCAGCATAATTAATAATAGGTATGTCTTGGAAACAGCTTATATGCCCATTCACAGATGAATGGAAAAGCAAAACGTGTTATTTATACACAATGGAGTACTAGTCTTCCATAAAGAAGAATAAACTTAATTATTCTTGAGTTATTTGTTGGAAAATGGATGCACCTTGAAACCATAATGTTAAGTGAAACAACTCAGATACACAAGTTTAAATATTGCATGTCTTTTCTTATATGAAAAAGTCAATATACAATAATAATATAATAAATATATGACAGATAATAGGAAAACAAAGAGAGAGAGAGAGAGAAGAAGAGGGAGAGAAAGGGAAAAAAGTACAGAGTGTAGCGGCTTAAGTGTCTGCCTGACAGGTGCGAAGATGTGAGTTTGATCCCTGGTACCAAAAAAAAAAAAAAAAAAAGGTACAGAGTGTGGTAGTCTAGCTCAGAAAATATCTAAAAGTATACTTTGACTTAATACGATTGTTTTACAAGTTTTACATCTTCTTCGGCCTATTTGTCTGGTTTTCATTCTGTGTATATGATAATTAACTTGATAAATGAATCTGATGCTGGAATAAAAGGGGAGTGGAAGAAAGGGGAAAAAAGAATTGAAGTGTGTTGTGCACATGTGCCAATTCCCTACTGTGAACGTGATCATTATATACTGCAAACATGCAATAAAAAGTTTTTTTAAAAAAACTAGAATACTAAAGAAAGGATAGTATTGGCCAAAACATAGACAAAAAGACCCAGAAATACAAGGACTTTAAGTTAGTCTGTTGAAGAAACATCTACAGTCTCTCATTCACTGAAATATCTTCATCAGATGTGTATTAAATGTAAATGTCCATTAGTCAATTAACTAATGAAGGAACATTGGACATGTCCCCAAAAGAATACTATTCAGCCTCCCAAAAGAGGGAAACTGTGTCACTTGTGACAACATGGATAAACCTGGAGGACTTTATGGAGGGAAGCAAGCTAGGCATAAAAAGAAAAACATTTTAATATATACTTTAGTGATCATTAATTTTATAAGATAGTGGGTTCCAGTGTGGTGTTACCATATGTGTAATGTGTTTTGATCGCATGCATTCCCCTCCTGCTCTCCTCGCTCTCCTCCTCTTGTCTGATCTCAGCCTCTGCCTGCTTTCCTGCTGTCAGAAAGGCAAATACCGCCCACTCTCCCCTTACAGGTTGAGACTATAAAATCAAACACGTAGGAGCTGAGAGAACACTGGTAACAAGGGGCTGCAAGTGCAATAAATGAGAGGCCGGTCGGTCAAGCGTTATGATGTTCCGATTAAGAGGGGCAGCGACCACTCCCATCCAGGGGGCGATGGTTGTGCTACTGCTATGATTTGTGTCCCCAAAGTTCACTGGGTTGGAAGCCTGACACCAAGGTGACACTATTCAGCGGCCTCTCCTCACACCGAGGTCTCCGATGGCCATGTGGCCCCTCCCTGTTCTACATGCTTCCACCATGATGCTGTCTTCCATGGTGAGATACAACCCAGGGAGTGGGTCCATGCCAAGCTTCTACTATGGTTTGTATTTTCCATCTCCAAAAGTGTGAATCCAATGAGCCTCTTTTCTTTAGAAAGCATCCAGCCTCAAATAGTGTGTTACAGTAACAAAAATTGGAGGGAGACAGTTAAAAAACTTTATTCTACCATTTCACATTGTGGAAGTGGATTATAGTATCACCTATACATAGTCACTATCCAAAAATCAATTAACCTTAAAAATCAGTGAACAGTAAAAGAGGAGTATAAACCCACACTAATGTAACCCTGGGTGGGCTGGACCGTGTTAGCTCAGCTGAGGGTGCCCAGTCCCATAGGTCAACAGAGAAAAAATTCTGATGGTTGAGTCTTGCTTGAGTTTGTCTATGTAGCCAACACTGAGTCTTCAAATCCAATTTTGTCGCCTGAGCCATTGTGCTGTGGCTCCTTCCCCACAAGATCAAGGCTGCCGTCTGACGCAGTCCGCACTCTTGCTGATTTTGAATCTGCCAAGTCTGAGGGCAGTTTCTCTGCGACATTCTTCACTCTCTTCCCAAAGGCGCTGAGAGAAGTGCTGGACTCTTTTTGTGTCGGTGACTCCGTTGAACTCACTGCAACCTGCTCAGTAATTAGACCCATGGAGAGGCCCGGAGTCTGTTTCCAAGGCTGAGCCACTAGTGGCTGATTAAGCCATTCTCCAAAGCAGTCAGTATGTGGCCAGAGAAGCGTGAGCTGCAGGAAACTGTGTTCCTACGCTGGCATGGGAAAGGGAAATCTTTCATTCAAAAATACAGAAAATGCACATACGGAAATGAATGTGCGGCACCCTGCTAGCAATGCAATTAAATAGGTTTGCTATAGACTTTCAGAACTAGAGCAGCAGTGGTTGGCACAGCCACAATCATACAATGGAAAGAAAGATTACCTGGTCCGCTCTGCGGCTTCTCTCTCCTCTGTGAAGGGGATTAACAGACACTACTTCCCTCAAGCACCATATGAACCAAGGCCTTTCTAGCACCAGAAAATGACACAACTTCAATTGACTTTCAGGATGTGCGGTGCTTATATTCAGTTCCACAGCTCAAAATTCCATGCAGACTGTGCAGTTTTTGCCAGCGTTCAGTGAGTGTGTAGAAGTGGTTTACAACAGGTCTCACTCAGCAACTGAGGGCAGACCGCTTTGGATTCTGTTTTGTCCCAGTCTGTGGAATGAGCCTTATAAAATCGACATGGCTGAGACCTGTGGTTACCTCTGAAATGATTTCATCCAACAATGAAATATTTGGATTGGCCAACACGGGTTACCAGCTGGCTAAACACTGGCGGGTCCTGGTGTACTGAAATGGCGTCATTCGTAGAGGTTGGCAGACAGTTCCCAGAGATACCGACCACTACCACAGGACTCTGTCCTGCGAATAATGGGAAATATTGTAAGACTAGAGGTGAAACCCCCAGTCTAGCAATATTTATAAAGTGCTTTTCAATTGCAAAAGGATTTTCTGAGGAGTCATTTTTCTCCCTTTAAAAAGTTTAGTTGTATATCCAACGTCATGATATCCTGATATAAAAGTAAATTATTCTTCTGTGGAAACAATAGTGGTTTGTTAGGGGGACCCAGACCAAATTTCCCAAGGGACATTGCATCGGTATTGCTTAAGTCATTGACCTGAGGCTCAGAAAATGTATTCTCGGCAGCTGTCTTTATTCCTTTTACACGTTAGCTGTTTCCCATGACGAGTCTTTCAGGTTACAAAGAAATGTACATTGAGAACTCTGTTTGTTTTTCCTAAAGTTCCCTATAAAGTGTCAGTGATTTTGAAGAGGTTCTCCTTGAATTGAGCTCCTCGGGTCGGAGATTTACCAGGTTGATTTAGGAGTTTGAAATCCTGGAGTGTTTCCATAAAATGAGGATTTACAGTTCATAAATATAATGACAAAAGTGTGAAGATACATTCGTGTTCTTGAAAAACTATTAGAACAAAGACACTTTTCATAGAAAGTTCAAGAGCTGCCATTTCCTTCAGACAGAAGTCTCTCCTGGCTATGCCAAGTGGCTTTTTTATTGTCACTTGTTTAAAATGGTGTCTCTCCTGCTTTCCCAGGAAGCCACTTCCTCCTGAAGGGACCATGATGGGAGAGAGAAACTATGCACTGAGACATTTAACCCACGATAAGCAGAAAGAATGGCAGCAAAACTTGTTGAAGCAGGGCACATTCTTTTTGTTTTCCCCAGCCCAGCACCAGCTTAGTTTGCAGATTGCTCGTCTGGTTCTTACATTTATTCTCAGATTGTTAGCCATATTCCTTCTTGCATACAGCAGCGAATGACCTACTTATTAACTGTTGTTATTAACTGATGTTAAATTATCTGCTATGACTAACTGTTTGGTGAAAGAAAAACATGTCATGCTCTGACCTTACAAGAAGAACATCAAGGGGGAACAATGAAGACATTGTGTCTTAGTGGACCTTCCAAGGAGACGATAGAAGTGGTGTGAGGTCAGCAGTGATGCAGCTCTGCAGGAAACAGGCTGGCTTGAGACACAGCAGGGATCATGAGTCTGGGGAAAGCCTCCGGACTTTCTTTCAATTGGGTTGTGAATTGAATTGACATGATTTCCAAGCTTAGAATGAATGGTGGAGCTTACCTGGAGGGAAAGACTTCCAGATCTGATTATTTTATCTCGCTTTTTAGAAAGGCAGAATTGTGGACCCATTCTACTCTAAGTCAGCCCGGTAAAAGCCTCGTAACCCTGATGGAGAGATAGAGGGTTGTGCCAACCCTCCACCAAACTCCCTTAACGTGGGTATTTGGTTACGAACAGAAGAAATATTAGATGTCACAGAAATAGCACTAACCCGTGAATCAGAGGTCTGGGATTCGGGACTGACAGCCACTTTGAGAAAAAAGGAGTTATGTTTGTATTTATACTGGTCCAACAAGCATAAACCAGAGGTATTTTGGGAAAACTGGGATAGACACAGTCATCATTCTACTTATTTATTGTGTGTTTGGTCAAATTATTACTGTAAGGGAATATTGAAGGAAATAAAGTGGGATTGGCTATTTTTTTGGACAGTTTTTTCTTTTAAATTGACTGCTTTTAAAAAGAAGCATGATCCCATGTGGAGACAGAGAAGCATATAGGGAAGTCTCGGGGGGGCATTATAGACCCCCAAAAGTGTAGTCATGAAAGCCTGCATCATGTGTGCTTGGAATTTGACCCAAAATACAAAGTTCTGACATTTTACTAGATTTAACTTTGCTGGTAAATTGTTGCATATCTGAAGATTAAAGCTCAAGGACTCCTAGTCCTCTCCTGTCCTGATTTGATGGCTTTTCGCTTAATTCTTTTGACCAGCCTCGGGCCTTCCACTCCATTATTGTTTTTGCAGGATTAGAAGGACACAGGATATCTTTTGTAGAAGCCCTGCTCTCCTGGTGACAACTGTCTTCATGGTCCATGGAGCCCAAACCCTCTCAGCCATCTGCTCCGCCGACTGGTCATAGTTCTGGATTAAGCAGCTGGAGGGCAGTCATTAACAAACACCTTCTGTTGGTTTCCATACCATGACTGAGAGATTTCAACTGGCAGTTTGAGGTCATATAAGACACTTACTGTTAAAATGTTTCATGAAATTTAGCTCAAAGACCCTGTCATGTAAGCCTTCTACATACATGTTGGCTAAATAATAGTAATGTAACGTCCATGGGCAGGTGAATACAGAATAACTCTTTTTCCAAAAAGAAGCTTGTGCCTGAGATTTCTTTAAATCATCCAATAAATGTTTGGGACTACCAAGTAGGAAGCATGGCATGAGTGGCAAAGATTTGCTGTCATACTGGGTACTGAAAACCTGTTGCCCATCCTTAACGTGGATTTTCTCACACACCTGGCTTAGGTGGAGACCAGTGTTTTCTTTCTTGGCAGGGAAACATGAGGGAAAGTTGAAGTTTCTTTTCTTGGTCTCACCTCGGGAGACTGGGTGATGAATGCAAATGTCCCCTAGGTCCTGGAAGAGGGAGTCTGAATTCCAGGACATCCATGTAAGGGCTACCAGCCAACAAGTTAACATGAGTAAGAAATATACACCACTGTGTAAAGATTTGAGGGGTTTCTCTTAAAGATACTAGTGCAAGATTAAGTGGCATAGCTAGATGTTGGAAATTTATTAATAATTTGTTTTAGAAAATACTCAAGATATAATATTACATACTTTTAATGAAAAATAAAAATTGGAGCACATAAGTTAGAATATAAGGCCAAGATCAATGGAAATTGAGACCAGACATATTCTGGATATACACAGCTAGTTATTGAATTGAGCCACAAATTTGGCTCTTGTCTTCCTGGAAGCCAAACAATTACAGAAAACATTTTTAAAAATTTATGTGAGTCATGAAACACAGAAAAAGAGTTCCTGGCACGACAATGTGAAAGAAATTCATTTTATGGAGTGTCACGTAAGGAATATTTAGTAATACAGTGAGCAGTGACCTCAATCTCATCTCAGCAAATAGAGATAGTAAAATTTGTGAGGCCATTTCTTGTAAACTGTTGGTGTTCACCACCTGGTAACTTGTCAATGTGATTATGGTAATGGTGGATAGATATAGAGACAAAAAGGCGATACCCTGAGCTAGAGAAACTCAGTTCCTAGGGGAAAATACAGCTATGTTACATAGAAGATAACAAGACACAGTGATAAGTACAGGACTGGTGGGTATTCAACAGCATAACCTGACCCATTTTACAAAGCTGTTCTTTCTTTCCTGAATGATTCAAATAACAACAATCATATTTTTCTTGATTTCATCATTTTATTTTAATAACACATTTTTCAAGATACAAATATTGGACTGGACTTGTGAGTTACTTTTAATGCATGAATCCCAAGTTTCTGAGTGCTATAGCTGGAAACAGTTGAGAGGGAACACGAGGAGGGTAGCAGAAGGGGCTGCAGAGGAACCCAGCCCTTTGGGTCACAGGTCCCTGAGTTGAATGAAATTAAAAAAGAAAAAGTTAACTTCACACATAAGCAAGAGATTATTGAACATGACCACTCTTCATGAATAAATGTAATTAGTTTTATACTCTGCAGCTATATTTTTAATCTTTCTCCTTTCTTGGGTAATTCTCCAGAATGTACTAAACTATCAACATCTGTGTTTTCCTTGATCCATGTATAGTTTGTTATAATCAGGTGCTGTACATTGCCACTTATACTTGGATGCCAAGTGGGAAGACCTATGCTTAAGCAGAGAATTTTTAAGGTTTGAGATTACATCAGAAAAAGTCCTGCTTGTGTCAGCCACATCTCTGTCCTCAGAATCATAAACTCCTCATCACCCCTGTCCTTACTGATAGAGATATCTCAGCTGTGCATTCATCTCTTGTCTCATCTTATTTTTCTCTGCTATACCACTTCACCAAATCTGGTAAACTCCCATGCTAAATTCTTGAGAAAAATTATAGCACTTCTTGTTAGAATATATATAAACAAGAAGACAATGACAAAAAGATTGTAAAGTGCAATGGTTTCAACCTATAATTCTGTTTTTGTGTTCTCCCCCAAATGGTTTAAAAACTAGGCAACATAAAGATTGCTTTTCTGGATCCATTAAATTAAGAGAGAATTCACAGCCAAAAGACCTGGTCTATAGGAAATGTTGAAGGAAATATTTTCTAGCAGAAATAAAATGCCGACAAATGGAAACTTGGGTTATCACGAAGGAGTAAAGAACAGCAAAGATGGCATCTATGTATGAATTAAAAATATTTTTCTGTCATTTTGAATCTCATTAAAAGTTAATTGCCATTTTAAAGGAAAAAAAACACCAGTCTGTTGCATGGTTATAACACACAGTGTTGAAGTGTTTCCAAGTATAACATAACAGAGGAAAGGGGAAAATGGAAGTTTAAGGTGTGATTGACAGACACGGTGAGTATTTAAATAAATTTTATTATAATAAAAGACACTTTGCCATGAATTACTCTAGAAATACTCCCGCTCACTTCAGACACACATCCCATCATCCTTACCACTTTCTTTCTTTATTTTCTTTTTCAGGTTTTTTTTTTTTTTTTTTTTGCACCAGGGATGGAATTCAGGACCTTGCTCTTTCCAGGCAGGCACTTTTTCCACTGGGCTAAATCCCCAGCCCCATCCGTAGCACTTTCTGAAGTAGTTCTGTCAGCTGGGTGTCTTTAGTTGTGCTGTACTGGCTGCCTCAACGTCTGGAATCAATCCAAAATGCTTCCCATTTATGGTAATTTTGATTTGGAGGAAGAGCCAGAATTCACATGGTGCCAGGTCTGGTTAATAAGGTGAATGGGAACACAGGGTCATGTTTTTATGAGCTGCCTTGCCCCTGGATGGCACATAGCTGCAGCAGTCACCATATTTTTGATCACAACTCATGAAGATACAAAAAACAAAACAAAACAAAACAACAACAACAACAACAACTTCCAGAACTGCTTATGAAAGTAGCAAGAATCATGAGAAAAGTGTGTCCAAAGTGAGAGCAAGTGTTTTGATGTGAATTAATAGCAATATGACTTTCAGTATAGTAAAGTTTTTTTTAAAAAATGTTAACGTTCACTATATTTTTTGATCACATCACATACAGCCGTCCCTCCAGGTCTATGCATCCATGAATTCCATATCTGCAAGTTCAACCAAAGATGGATGGAAAATAATAAGAAAAATAAGATGCCTATACTGAATGGGTATAGATTTTGTTCTTGTCTTTATTCTCTAAATCATACAGTGCAATGACTATTTATATAGGTTTATATTATGTATTATAAGTAATCTAGATGATTTAAATTTATGCAGGAGGATATGGGTAGGTTATATACAATTACTATATCTTCTATATATTGGACTTGCAGATTTGTGGATTTTAGTGTTGAGGAGGGTTCATAGATTCTGAGAGATGACTACACTGCTGGAAGATTTTGATAGTTTACATAAGTGATGTAATATTATTGGAAGGTAGACCATAGTGTGCTAAAGACAAGCACTGTAAATATTGAAGCAACCACTGAAATAACTCAAAAAAGAGTTGCAACTAAAAAATGAGGTGTCATACAAATATTCAATACAAATGAAAATGAAGAAAGAGGAAAAAATGCACAAAGATTCTATGAGATAAACACATTGCAGAAGACAGTAAGTTAAACCCTAACCACATTGTTTAGTTACACTAAATGAAAATGGCCCACAGAAACTGTCATTTTGGATTAAAAGTAAGATCTTTTAATACGCTGTCTAAAAGAATCTCATTTCATAAGTAAAGATACAGGCAGTTTAAAAATAAAAGAATGGAAAAAATAACTTAAAATAATCAAAATTTTGAAAATAATAATTGAAAAAAACTGAAATGGATTAGGATTATGCAAGAAGATTTAAAAACAAGAACTGTTACCAAAGTTGAACAGAGTCATTTCACAAAAACAAATAGACTAAATCATCAAGAATAAATAATAATCATGAGTTTATGTACAACTAATGAAAGAACATCAAATTTCATCAACCAAAACTTAATACTACTGAAAAAAGAAATAAACAAATCCTAATTGTAATTGGAAGTTTCAACACTCCTTTCT
Organism: Dasyprocta punctata; assembly: GCA_004363535.1. NCBI lineage: Eukaryota > Metazoa > Chordata > Mammalia > Rodentia > Dasyproctidae > Dasyprocta > Dasyprocta punctata. The sequence continues at coordinate 2,410 of RJWM01007097.1, read as the reverse complement.
TAGTTATTTGGTAGAACAAAAACAAAAATTCAGCAAGGTAGGAGAAAACATAAACAAAACTTTCAACCATCTTGGCCTAATTGACATTTATGGAATACTCCACCCAACAAAAGAATGCACATTCTTTTTCAGGACACATCTTCAGGCTATATCACATCCTAATTCATTAACCAAGTCTCAGGAAATTTAGAAGAAAAATAATGCAAAGTATGTTTTTTACTAACGTAGATTTAAGCATACACTCCTAGCAGAAAAATAAATGAACTCCTCAAATATTTAGAAATTGAATAATACATTTCTGAATAACCAAGGGTCAAGAATTACCCACAAAAATTTATGACTCAATAATAGTGCAAATCTAACACATCAAATGTAGTAATATAGTTAAAGAAGTACTTAAACTTATAGGATTGATTATTTCATTAGAAAAGAAAAAAATTTAAATCAATGATGTAAACTTTCATTTTAGAATACCAGGAAAAAAGAAGCAAACTAAAGTAAGTTGAGGGATGAATGTAATATATGCAGTATAAACCATAAAATCTGGTGCTTAAAATGTCAATAAAGTAGACTCCAAGCCAAAACTGTTCAGTAGAACCAATGAAAATGATAAACTTCTATCTAGACTAATGATGAAAAAAGATGATATGAATTGTCAATAGCAGAAATGAACAAGGGAGTATCATCCCAGATCTTTAGATTTTTATTAAAATTCTACTAAGGGAACATAAGAAATAATTTTTGCAAATGGATTTGACACCTTAGATGAATCAGTTTTTCAAAACATGCCATCTGAGGTCATTCAAGAAGAAAGATATACCCTAAATAGTCCTATAATTTGCAAATAAGTGAATTGCATAGATGACTCCCATACACAAACAGACTGAATCTTTCTAAACCAGATGAGTTCAGTGATGAATTATAAAAAACAGTTAGCTAAGAAATAACTCTACAAGAGAGTAACTCTTTCATGGAACTAGAATTATTCTGATACAAAAAGAAAAACACAATGCAGGGGGAAAAAACAACACGGGAAAAAAGCAATACAAGGGGGAAAAACCCTACAGATCAACATCTTTCTGATTATTAAAAACTAAAAGCACAGTAAAACAAAAACAAAAGAGGAAGTTAGATGTTCACATATTCAAAAAATATAGTAGATCATAATTAAAATTTCTTTAAACCAGGAGTGTGGGGTAGATATTTACTTTAGCAAATCAATCGATTTAGTCTATCATCTGTATATATAATTACAGAAGATGCAAAAAAGAATTTGAAAGAATTCAACACCCACCCATGATGAGAAATGTTTAGCAAATTAGGTTAGAGGGGAACTTAATCTGATAAAAAGAATCTACAAAGAAAAAATCAATAATAACAACAATAAACCAAACCAAACCAGATCCCCTTCTACTACATACTACTCAGTGATGAAAGCCTGAATTTCTTTCTCGTGAGATCAGAAACAAAGCAAGAATATGGATGGTCATCACTTGTGATCAAGGTCCTAGGAGAACCTGAGAAATTTATTGAAAAATGAATGAGCTATATGAATACAGAGCTTGAAAAAGAAGAGACACGTTTCCTTTTATTCATAAACTATAAGAAGCTACACAAGTTTATAGTAGCACAACTTATAATAGCTAGATCTTTGAAGCCGACTGTATGCCCAATAACAGATGAATGGATTAAGAAAATATTGTTGTGTACAAGCTTACGTCTTGCATGGTTTTCCTTATATGAGAGACCCAAAATTTATAAGAGCAAAATAAAAGACAGATAATAGGAAGTAGAGAGACAGATGTTTGGCAAATAAGACGGAATCAAGAGAGGCAGGAAGGGGTGACAGAGGGGAGAGGAACAAGATGAGCACAAAGTTAAGATGTGTGATGTCAAGGGACCAACTCCCTGCTGCGAAAGAGAACATTATGTACTGCAAATGTACTGAAGAAATAAAAAGTATCACGTACGTGTGCCAAAGACCTACAACGAATGTATTCTTGATGTATCACAAACGTGTCATCACACGATGTTTAAAAATTAAAAATAAAATCTCACAAAATAAACAGTAAAAGCTACTTGAAATAAATGTATTTAATAAAGTAAAAAAATATGATATGGACAATTCAATGTATTTTTATACAAAACCACAAACAATTAGAGATTGAAAATTTAAAACCACGTAGACATTAAACTCTGAAATAGTGATACATATGTACAAAACTGCACATCGAAAACTAAAACCGAATGATGAAAGAAAAATTTAAGAACACAAATAAATGAAGAAGTATCCTGGGCTTGCAGGTCAGAAAGATTAAATAAATTTAGGTATTGATTCTCCCTACATTGATGTATAAATTTGCTTTTATTACAATAAAAACATCTCAGTTTTTAGGCACACGACATGGAT
>RJWM01007096.1:0-77953 GCA_004363535.1 Dasyprocta punctata | reverse complement strand
TGTCCGGTCCAAAGTTTTCCTTTGTTCCGCAGCGAAGTGGCTTCTTAGGCAAATGACTTAAGTATTCAGCCGTTTCTGAAGAAACAAAAATCTTGCTTTCTTTTTCCCGTTTTATCATCAAGGAAAATAACCACTTTAAAGTGGAAGGGTAAAGAAAAGTCTCCAGAGTTTAAGTTGAGCAGAGCGTGAATTATTATATTAAAGAACAATGCTGGGATATCTGGGATTTTTGTTTGTTCGTTTAATTTTTTAAAGTGTGATACAACTTAAAGTACGAAGAAAATTCTTTTCTTTTTCTCTTTCTGCAATGTTGAGGATTGGACCCAGGATGTTAAGCATGCTATGCACCCCCTTACTCTGAGCTATACCCCCAGCTCAAACCTTTGTAAAAAAAATACGGAATATTGTAGAGTAGTCATGGTATACATAATTTGTCAGTCCACAACTGTATAAACAATATAGGTACAATCCAACATAATTTTCTATACTTTGCATGACAAGTTTAAAATTCCTCTTCTCTGAAAAATACACTTTTAATTTCTAAAGGCAGTTGATAAAATGACTTAGAGCTTGAACTAGTCATCTCCACAGAAAGCAGGTGTCACGGCACACTTCATGAGGCTGTAAATCTAATGGGGGACGCAGTGGCAGTGGTTGGTCAAATGAAAAGTAAGACAGTTTTCATTTTCAAATTAAAATGAACTTCTGCTAAATTTTGATTGGAAATTGACCTAAATTTAAAGAACCAAGGGAAGGAAAACTTCAAATTTGTCTTTAGAACTTAATTCCTTTTGGAAGTTATCTGATGCTGATATTATGGGATAATATGAGCAAATGCAAACATAATATTGGTTAATGATTATGCTTTGATAATAAACTGGCAAAAGTATGAAAACATTGCTTTTGAACATTTCTAAATTCAGTTAATTGATTAATATTTTAGGTGCCTAACTTCTTTATCAAATGAAAATGACAAAAGACAATTTGGCAACTAGTTTAAAATTACTTAAATTTTGTCAGCTTCCTAAAATATTCAATTAAAGAGAAAACTACTAAGGAAAATATTTTTCAGTCAAGTCTTTCAAATTCACCTAAAAGTCTTCATTCTAAAGTTTATTGGATTTTTTTCATCATTTCCCTACCTTCCCTTATATCATGTACAGGTACAAATTCTCTATGATGAATGTGATCTTTATGTATATCTAAAATACACCAATAAAATCTGATTAAAAAAATAAAGTTTGGGGAGGGATTTAGCTCAGCAGCACAAGCACTTGCCTGGCATGCATGAGGTCGTGAGTTCGATCCCCTGTACCAAAACAAAAACAAAAACTCACGATAAAAATAAAATTTGTTGGTAGTTTTATATAATGGACTTGATAATTGGGTAGAATACATTTCTGGTTTGTTAATACAACTTGGGGGTTTTTATATGTTATACTTTTAATCTTTATTGATTTCGTTTCCTTTCCTTTTTGTCTGTTTTTTTCTTTTCTGTTACAGCGCTGGGGATTAAACTAGGGTTTTGTTTGTGCTAAGCAATTGGCAATTGATTTCACTATGGAATGTCAAAGAATTTACTATTAAGTGTTGATTCTTGAACATTCTTCTTTCAGTCCAATGGCATTTTGGTGTAATTTATATCCATTTTATCTTGTTCTGTGCTCTAAAAATATCTGGACAGATACAGAGTAGGCTTGGGGCAGGGGATGTAGCTCAGTGGTAAGACACGTGATAGGCATGAACAGGCCCTGGGTTGGATGCCCAGCACTGTAGAGAAAAAGAGTAGTCTTTATGGACCAGAATTACAGAAAAATTTCTAAAAATTACCCAAGCATCTTTTCCCCTCCAGTCTAAATTTTATAAACTATACAGAAAAAACTACATTATATAACTCTGCGTTACATAACTTTCCCTTTATTTGCTTCAAGTGGAAGTAAATGTTTTACATACATACTATAGAAATGATCCCTGAAACTATAACCTTAATGTTTTACATACAAATTAAGCATATTTTCTACTTACACAGAGGCAAGGTGTACTAGTCAGTTGCTTTTAGCCATAATAAAATATCTGAGGCAAACTCCATACAAAGAAAAGAGGTTCATTTAGCTCAGTTTTGTAGTTCAAAGATATGGCACTTGTGTTGTCTCAGACTGTGTCATAGTTGACTCTGACTGTGTCATACTGTGGTGGATGGCAATAGCAGATGTGTGTATAAGAGCAAGTGGGGGAGGAAATTAACACATCTTCACCCAGGAAGAGAGAGAAACTAGGTTGGGCCAGACAGGCTTTTATAACAATCTTTTAGTGAGAAAAAACCAGAGAACTACCTGGATCCCTTTTGAGGGTAAATCCCACCAGGATCCTCCCACCAGGTCCCCTGTTCCAAAGGGCTGCACTGTCTACCAACACTGCCACCCTGGGAACCAAGCCTGTAACACATGGATTCTTAGGGGACAAGCCACATCGAAATCATTGCACAAGGCTAAAGAGTTTGGGAGTTTGCAGCATGGTGACCAGGGCCAGGATAGGTCCTGTGTATTGAAAGAAGAGCCTAGAAGGGTAAGCTGGATCCAGATAATGGAATAGATTTATCAAAAGATTAAAAGGTGTAGACCTTATTTCCCAGCTGAGCAACATGTCCATATCATCATTAGATCCATAAGATGGAGGTTGGCAGGTCCATTATGAGGTTCTGGCAAAGTTTTGGTGAGAGAATATGAGGCTTGAATCAAAGCAGTTGAGAGTAGGGGAAGCATAGCTTGAGGGAAATTCATTTTATGGATTAAGTTTGTGGGATTTTATGGCAAATACAATATTGAGTATGAAAAGAAAAAGAGGTGTTAAAACTTCTGGGAGATTTATCTCAGCTATGTATTGGATATCTTGTGTCCCTCCGAGGACTCCTAATTTGGACGGAGCTGAGTCTGGCATTTGTGATTGGTTTGTGGTGTAGTGCTGGGATTGGTGATGTGAGTGCTGCATCCGCCCAGGGGTGGAGCCGATATAAAGGGTAAGGAAGAGAGGAACGTGGTTCTTTCTTCCTCTCTCTCTCTCTTGCAGGGTTTGTGCATTTTGCTGTTTGGCTGCCACCATGAATGGCAGCCCTGCCACCCCATGCTGCCTTGGAGCCAACTGAGTATGGACTGAAACTCTCAAGAAACTATAAGAAATAAACCTTTCCTTCCCTAATTTTGGGTGTCAGGTATTTTGTCTCGGCAACAAGTGAAAAGTAACTAAGACAGGCTACATGATGATGTTACCAATCATAGCAGTAAATGGGAGAACTGGGGTAAGAGTGGCATATTAATGAGAAAAATCACCAAAAACTGAAATATACTACTGGACCAAATAGAAGCATTTTAAGTGCTACAATATAACACTGTTCAAACTGCAGTCAGCACTAGACCACTTCTGACATCATATTTCAGTTCATATAAATTAATACATTTAGAAATTTCATAGCTCTATCTCATAGTTAGAAATGTAGCTCAGATCTTGTGACATAAGTAAATCTGTGTAGCAGCTTTTGTTGAAGAAATGCATATAATGCTTTCTTTGTCACCACTGGATAGGATTTATTGACTGTTTGGTATTTATGCAACTTTTAAATTCCTTTTATTCCTTTTTTCTTTTGGTGCTGAAAATTGACCCTGAGATATCCTATGTGCTAAGCATGTGCTCTACAGCTGAGCCCCAATTGTTATATACCATCTAAATCTTGCTAAGAGTGTTATTCTCAAAGTGTTTCTGAGTTCCACAATAGGGAGCATTCAGGTAAAAAAACCAAACAGTCTGTGTTTCGTTCTGACATAATCAATCATAAGCCAATGTTCACTCACTCTTGTGGTCACTCATTTCACAGGATGAGCATATCATAAGCATTTTAAATTTGGAGCAAGCAGCCTAGCGTGGTGGCGCACGCTTTTAATCCCAGCACTCAGGAGGCTGAGGTAGCTGGAGTGTTGTGAGTTTGAGGTTGGCTTGGGCTACAACATGAGCAAGGCCAGCCTGAACTACATAGTGCGACCCTACTGCACAAAAAACAGGGCTGGGGATTTGGCTCAGTGGCTTACGTGCCTGCTTGGCAGGTGTGAGGTTGTGAGTTTAATCCCCAATACCGACAAAGAAAAACTAAATTTGGAGAGCATAAAATAGGTTATTATTGTTATTATTATTATTATTTATCTAAGTGGGCTAGTGACAATTTTACCAAGTTCCTTTGAATTAAAAAAAAATCTGCAGTATATTAAAAGATCTGAAACACTTCAAATTTAACTTGTTCAAATTTATTTAGGTGTCAACATTTTAATTTCCATACTTCCTTAAAAGTTGGGCCATTTCAAAATGTCCCTGTCAAAATAGGCATTGTCTATAATTCTTTTTACATTTTTTTTGTCTTTTTGAGACAGGGTCTCACTATGCAGTTCATTCTGGCCTTGAACTCACTTTGTAGTCCAGGCTGGCCTGAAACTTGCAGCAATCTTCCTGACTCAACCTTCCAAGTGCTAAGTGCTGAGATTACAGGCATGCATCATGTTATGGATTAAAAACTGGTGGTCAACTTAGCACCAGCTGAATTAATTCAGCTGGTGTTGAGTAAAGATGCTCCACCTGAAGAAAGTTGCCAGCATAAATAGAGACGTGGAGAAGAAGAGCTAGGTGTTGTGGGTTCTTTCAAGAGTTGCTGTTTCGAGCCAATGGTTCTCCCAGAGGTGCGTGTCATGCTGGCTTCCTCAATATGGATTCGGCCATTATCACCAGAGGAGCTTGGGACCTCATCAATGAGAGTGGCTGTGGTTCACATTGCGGGAGCCCTGCTCCTCACATTGTGCATTGCTTCCTGACTCCAGAGGGGAGGCTGTGTGCTGGAGAAGCTGGTCACGCTGGGCTTCCTGACCTGTGCTCCACTGTTCTCATCGGAGGAGGAGCGCGGGACCTCGTTGCTACTGAGGATGGCTGTGGTGCTCTTCAGGACAGCCCCGCTTCTCATTTTGTGCATGACTTCTCCACTCACATGCAGAACCCTCAACCCACTGCACAGCTCCTTCACCCCGCTGGCATAGACTTTCTAGTTCCACCGCTGACCTTTGGCTGTCCTGGCACAGAACTGTAAATAGTCTGGCGTGAGTCCTTATTGTGGGCTCTTAGATTCCCAGTTGGAACTGTGGGAGGCATTGTCATGTGTTTTGGGTCTCTAGTGGGACTCATGCATGACATTGCTGTGGGATCCAGGCCCTCGGCTAAATATCCTGGGTCTTAGTGTTGTGGACAGATTTTCCTGCACTTTCTTGTGTTCAACCCTGGGTGACTATTATAAAACAGTGTTACAAATTCTGTGTCCTGTGTGCAGTTGTTCTCTCTATAACCCCTGACTACAACACACCACCATGCCAGCCCTTCTGCAATTCTTGAACTCTGAAAAAAAAAAAAGTAATGAAGGTTCCTTTTGATTACAGTCATACCTTGGTATCTGGTTCTTTGAAACTTGGGAAATTTGGCACTCATTGCATTTTGATGTGAAAATTATGTCCTGGTCCTCATTGTTTGGTACTGGTCACATAAGCTAGAACACGTCAGTGAAGAGTGCCGTGTGACTTGCCGCCCTATCAATCCAAAACAACTTAGTGCTTATTGTCTTTGGTGCTTGCTGTAACTCCTGGAACCAATTAACAGCAAGTATCAGGGTATGGGACTTAAATCCTACTCTATGGGATTTAAGTTTATTTTCTTGTTATGATGGAATTCTTGTTCTTAACCACGTGATTGAAAGGAAAACTTTGTGCATGTAAACCAATGCAAAGTTGCTCATGCAAATCATTGAAACTGCTAGAGTATTGCTCTGACTGATTTGACTGCTAGTTTGCCACCCCATGACCAACTTTTCTAGTTTACTATGCCCTGGATTCCAAGTAAACTTCCAAAGTGAGGCACAATGTAAAGTATTGTTGCTTGTTTCTAATATAACACTTAAGTTATCCACTGAAAAATTCTAATGTGATAGACGTTTCAAAAGATATTTCAAGCATCCCTCGGAATTTCAAGGCACATTTCAGAATTCATAATGTTCTATGAACTGATTTGGATCTTGCCAAGAAGTTCTATAAAGATTAAACTTTCAAGTTTCACAGATACTCAGTTACTTTTCTATTCTTTTCTGATTGTTACTTGAAGAAAAAATTGAGGCCTCTTTTCTTTTGTACCAGGAATTAAACTCACAACCTTGTGCTAGCCAGGTAGACACTGTGCCTCTGAGCTATATTCCCAGCCCCTATTGAGGCAGTTTTGAGAAAAGCCTAACCCAGATGTTCTGAAAGAGATCTCATTTTTCTTGTTATTGTTTTTTTTTTTTTTTTTTCTATAGCAATGGGATTCTGGGAATTTGTTTTCAAATATATTTGGTTACAGGTATTAATACTACCCACATTTAGTACCAAAATGATGCTAAAGCTAACTATAAGCACGTGTCCTAAATATTATAATAAGTTGGCATTATTTTCCAGACTTTATAAACAGGATGCTGTTGAAATTATGATGGAATAGAGGGGAATCCATGTCATTGTACTTTTGGCAAACAAATCTTGCTTCTGAATGAAAATGCTGCACAGAACACTTGAATTGGTGATATATTTTTTCCTTCACCATTTTCTCAGGAATTGCATATTTTACATTGATGACTATCTAGAATAGTGTGGCATCTAAGATGATCCTAGGTTAAATGTTTGATTTAGGATTTTATTACTTTTCTGTTTGATTGCTTATTATGGTTGTTATATTTAAGTCAGAGTTTTAAAGAACTATTTTAGAAAGACAAATCTGACATAATTTAGGTAATTGTGCTGGAAAAGCAGTCTTAGATTCTTTTTAAAAATAAATCATCAGTAAACGTCACTAGAAATGTCAATAAATATTTACCATTTAGTTCCATTATTAACATTTAGAAATAAGACTGGGTTTAAAAATAAACATTCTGTGCTTTAAAGCAAAAGCAAAGGGAAGACTGATCTTTATCTTCTCACCTCATGAAACTCCTTGTACAATTTTGATTGATTTGGATCATGGCTAATAATCTTTCCTTACATAGTTAAATTTACGGTCAGGCATTAGTTTTGACACCACAAAAATTATTTTAAAGTTTCTTTTTCTTTTTGAGTTATTTACTTAACTACATAGCAAAAATATTGGTTCTTTTGTGTGTGTGTGTGGGGGGGGGAGATCAAACTCACAACCCTGCGCCTGCCAGGCAGGCACTCAGGTCACTGAGCTAAATCCCTGGCCAGTATTGGTTCTTTCTGAAGACAAGAGAGAATGGAATTTCTAAACTGGTTCAGGTACCACACGGTTAAAACTAATTTGAGGAATACTGAACTCAGAGACATTGTAATTCTTGAGTATAAGGGCTTGCTTTGATTTTTAAAAAAATCCACGGATAGTGACTTCTAAAAAAACGATTTCTCTTGCTTAGTTCCTGTGGCCCAGCCTATTTAAAATCATGTAAATACCTGTGTGGAATTTGCTTTTTGAATAGTAGCTAAGTAACTGAAGGTAGTGCAGAATAAAGCACCAAAAAAAGAGTGCTTTATAAAATAATCTTTAATTATTTTGAAAGTTTTGTTTGTTTTTCTTCTGGTGAACTTATAACAACCCCTTCAGAAACTAGAGTTTTTTACTTACTTTTTCTCTCTTGGGCTTTTGCTTCTTGTTTATATTACTAAGCCATGATACCCTTTGATAAGTTAGGTGAAACTCATGATAAAGGTTTAAGGAACAATTAAAATAATCTTATCCTTTCTCTAAGATGACAGATTCTAGTCTTAACAATAATTAAGAAAGTTGTTAAAAAGATGCTTAATTTTTTATGAAAAGATCTTAATTTTCCACGAAACTTACACAGCAAAGAACTAAATGCAAACCACCTGCTTAAAATAAATAAATCTGCGTCCATTAGCATGAAAGTTTTGAATATGAACAAACAAGGAAAAAGGAGAAGTTGCTATAGGGACTAAAGTTGGAGTCACGTGGCTTCAAAGTTTGTGGAAAGTTTTTTTTTTTTTTCTTTTTTTATGTTCTGTATATGTGTCAAGGTTTTAGATGAGAGTTCTTCAAAGTTGTCAGACTCCGTTTCCCTTCAGCTGGTTTGGAGCAGATTTAACAACTGCTTTTGCAAGTAAGATTTATGAACCATTTTAAGGAAATTATATACTTGGTTTTCAGTTCAAAATTCAAATGAAAGAATTGCTCTGGTTTTATTGCTAAGAATTCTCTTTCTGACTTTCATTTCCTTTCTGACAGTAATTAATTAGGAAATTTAAGAGGTTTTCTACCGGTGTGAAATATGGTCTTTTTTTTTTTTAGTGTAAGATTGGTTGCATTTGGTCTGGATACTTTTTTCTCTCTTGTTATTTTTAACTAGTCTGTGCTTACTTTGAATGGCAATTTAACATATGTTACACTGTCAAAAGCCTCATTATTGTTTACTAAAATTGTTATTTAATAAATTGTTTATTGTTACTAAAGCTAGATGAAAATTTCTATACTCTCTATGAAAACATTCAGTACTGAAAACCTGCCACCTTGGAGATGGGGTGGGAAAGTGCACCTATAGCTTTTTGCTACTGTTGAGTTCTGAAAACTACAGGTATTTTCCAAACCGCAGTGAGTTACTCTGCGCTGGTGGAATTGCTCTGTGTTACTCACCAGCACATGGCTGCAGATTTCCGGAAAGTCCGGGACACGGCTTGGCGCCTGTCACAGGAGCCTCCCTCACCCGCTTCCCGCCCGTGCTGGTGCACGAAGGCAGAGTCCGCAGTGGGCCTCGCGGCATCCGCTCCTCACGGGGCTGGGCTTCGGCTGTTCACTTACACCGAACATCACGGGACAAAGTGTCTTTTCCACTTAAGTGTTTCTCCCTCTCCAGTATCCTCAAATGGTGTAATACTCATGAACAGTAGACTTGCTGAGGGAAGTTAAATGTCTATCTGTAGGAAATGCTTATTTTTGGCTTTATAAAAAATCTCTTATGTTGTGATTTCTTTTTATTGATTTCTTGATTCTGATGATATAATATCTATCCGATAATCCATGCAGTGTTTGTGAAAAAAAGTAACTTCTATTCATCATACGGAAGTATTACACAGAACATAGGCGGTGACTACTCTTTTTCCTTAAAACAATAATCTACAAAGCTAGTTTCAAAAGCCCCAGTGATGATCACAAATATTCATTACTAGTAAGCCTGAAATCTGCTTGTGCTTCACTTCTTATGGAGATGCTGGATTAATGTGTTGGTGAATACAGATGCTTAAATAAATTTTTATTTAGTTGGATTCTAGAGACTTAGCAAAAAGTGACATTGTATTAATAGTTTCCATCTTTCTTGATTGGGCAGGAGTTCTAGGTTATTCTTTACTCATTTCCTCTCTTTCTTTTCCTTCCTTAAAATAAACTTTCTATTTGATTCATTTTAGTTACTTAAAAGGGCTGCATGAAATTATTATTATTTTTTTTTTGGCTCTTAAAATACAGATATATAACTAGTGGAACAGAGGGCTGCTGATGATAAATAAAATAGATCATACCTTGGAGTGGTGGCGCATTCCTGTAATTCCAGTACTCCAGGAGACTGAGGCAGGAGGATCACCAATATGAACCCAGCCTGGAGAACTTAGTGACTCTTAGTGAGACACTATTTCAAAAACATGTCGGAGGATACAATTTACTGGAAAGACCTTGGGTTCAATCTCCCATACTGCAAAAAGGGAAAAAAAAAGTTCATGGTCATTAATTTTGTGTGTGTGTTGGGGGGAGTAGTACTGGAGATTGAATCCAGGACCTTTGCATTGAGCAACATCCCCAGCTCCTCCTTTAATTTTTGTTTAAATTTTGAGAAAAAGCCTTGTGAAGTTACCCAGATGGAACTGGAACTTGAACCTTTCTGCCTCAGCTGACCAAATTGCTGGAATTTTATTAATTACATTAATGACAAGCTATCATAGATGTTAATTTGAGTTACAATAGCTAAAAAAATGATATGAAGCATCTCAATGAAGGACGTAACATACTCTAGAATAAAAAGCGCAGTGAAAAAATAAAGCAAAAGGAAAAAAAAAAGCAAGAGAGTTGTATGATTTCAGGATGTATGCACAGGTCGCTGTAGAAGTGCACTGCAACTACTACCTAAAATATATAAAGAACTCAAAAAAAATCAGACCCCCCCCAAATTTAAAGATGCAATCCAAAAATGGGCATCTGAAATGAATAGACACCTCCAGAGGAAGAATAGAAACAGCAAATATATGAAAATATGTTCAACATTACTGGTCATTCAAAAGATGCAAATTAAAACAACCCTGGGATTCTATCTCATTCCAGAAAGAATGGCTAGTATTAAGAAATCAACCAATAATAAATACTGCCAGGGCTTTGGGGAGAAAGGGACCCTTCTCCACTGCTGGTGAGAATGTAGACTGGTGCAATCATTGTGGAAATCAGTGTGTAGAGTTCTCAAAAAACTAAAACTAGACATTTCATTCAACCCAGATATTCCCCTTTTTTGTATCTTCCCAAAAGAATTAAAAACATCATACCACAGTGATATATGCACACCCATGCTTATAGCAGCACAATTTGTGAATAGCTAAATCTCAGAAACAGTCCAAATGCCCATCAACATATGAATGGATAAAGATGTGGGTTTTTTATACAATGAAGTACTACTCTGACACAAAGAAGGATAAACTTGAGATATTTCTAGCTAAATGGATGAACCTTGAGACTAAGTGAAATAAATTGGACCCACATGTTTAAATACCACATTGCTTCACTGATGTGAGAAACCAAAAGTATAAATAAGGACCAAAATGTATAAAGGATACTGGAAAATGGGAAGAAACTGTTTAAATGGGAAGGGGTACAAGGAAAGGGGTAAGGGGAAAGGAAGAAAAGGAAAAGGAAAAAAACAGAATTAGGAGAAGTGTACTATAGATTTGATTCTAAGCTTCCTATAGCAAGTAGGTAGTTGTAATTTTCATGCTATCCTTATAAAAATAAACCAGACTCTTAAAATAAGTCACAGATTTCCTGCTACTAAAAACAATAAGATTACTATGTCAGGTTTTCCTATTGGGGGCTCTAAATGATACTGGACTAATGTATCAACAACATCCTTGTAATAATTATAATATTGAATTTCTTATAAATTTATGTTATGTCCTTCAGTGCACATTTGAAGTATCACATCAGTTCTAGGAAGAAATCTAATAATATTTTATCTACTATTTGGATAAAAATGGATTTAGAATCATGATAGTCTGGCTTGATCCAAGAATAAATGCATTTTTCAATGATTGAAACATTTTTTTTCTAGAAGCTGAGAAGAAACCCCCACTTGTTATTAGTAAAATATTTGCATGTTTTAACTGTCAACCGACTGGGAGGCAAACCCTCTTTCTGAAGAGTGAGATACCTGGAACAGGTCTACAGCCACGCCTGGCTTCTCTCTGTGCAGCTGGCTCAAAGAAGATTTGCAGAGCAGGTTCAGAGGTTTCTTGAGAAAACAATGCTCAGTTCAGTACAAAGCTCTGAGGCTTTTACAGCATAGGGCTTAACCACAAAATTCTTCTTTCACTTTTGTCAAATGAGTTCCTTAAGTTGTATTTACTCCACAAACATGCATGCATATTTGGGTATAAACACATGCGATATAGGTATCTAAATTCCCAGAAAATCTGTGCTTCATCATATTTTTATTTTGAAAAGTTTCAAGCATATGACAAAGTTAACAAAACTTTACAATAAAAGCCCTTTTACTCACAACTGAAATTCTACTATTAACACTCTATTATAACAGTTTCTTCACGTGTTATTTCTATCTCCATCTATCAAAGTCAATTTTAGACATTTGCACACTTATTTCTCAAGTATTTCATATCCTTTGTAATGTTAGTAATTTGTATTTCAATATTTATAATTTATAATTTTCAGTACAAACAAGTGTTATAAGCATGTATAAAATAATATATTAAATAATGTAAAATGATGGAATGCATTGTAATTTCTATTGAATATTATGATGTGATAATATTTTATTATGACCTTAAGGGAATAAATTGCACATACATTTGCTAAAGTGCACATTAGTTGACTTTTTAAAAATATTCACACATGTTTTCCAAAGAGAGCATTATTCTTACTCCAGAAAGCTCCTTATGCATCTTGTTCTATAGTTTGGATCTCAAGTGTCCCCCAAAAGCTGATGTGTTAAATGCATGTTCCCCAACTTTGCTACTGGAAGGCAGTGGGAATTTTCCGAGTGTTTGAAAGGTCTTTAGTCTGTTGGGGATGGACTTTCAAAGATGGTAGTGAAATCCAATCCTTTTCTCTTCTTCTTGCTTGCTTCCTAGGCATGACGCGAAGGGTTTTTCTCTATCACATACCATGATGTGCTTCTTAGCACAGGTTTGCAGCCATGGAGGCAATTGATATGCACTGAAAGCTCTAAAACTGTGAGACAAACCTTTTCTCTTTGCAAGTTCATTTCTCTCAGGTATTTATTATAACATTGGGAAGCTAACTAACAAATCTTCCCAGTTAATTCTCTTTCCTCATATCCACAGGCATGAACTCCACTGCAGATCAGGCTTTTGGTTCTAGAAATTCATGCAAAAGAATCATACAAATTTTATTCTTTTATGTAAGCTTGTTGTGCTCAGTGCTATGTTCCTGAGATTTATCCAAATCATTGTATACATCAGAGGTTTTTTTTTATACTGAGTAATATTCCATTGTATGAATATACCATCAATTGTTTATTCATTGACATGCAAGCTATTTTCAAGATTTTGAGTGTTATGAATGACACTACTTTTAACATGTTTCTTTTTCTTTTGGATAGATATCTAGGGATTTAGTTGTTGTATCATTAAGGAGGTATATCCTTTCTTTTGCCAGTAAGGTAGTCATGTTATTTAACCTTGAAAACTCTCAATGTAAAAGAGGTCCAGTTGTTTCTTATTTTCAGAACATTTAATGCTAGTATTTTTAATTTTTAGCTATTCCAGTGGGCATATAGTGTTATCTTATTTGGCTTTAATTTGCATTTCCTTGATGACTACCAATGTACTTCTTAATGTACATATTGATTGCTTTCACATCAATTCTGATTTGTTTAAAATTTAATTTAAAAAATTTAGGTATTTTTTTTTTCTTTAGTAGTAGGAAGTTTTATATGTTCTGGATGCAAGTCCTTTGTCAGATAAAGTTTTTTGAATGTTTTCTTCCTATTAGTCTCCTTCACTTTCTTAATGTGTCTTTTCGTAAGTATAATGTTTTGATAAAGTCTAAATTATTCATTTTTCTTCCATGGTTTTGATAAAGTCTAAATTATTCATTTTTCTTACTTTCTGGAACCTGAGAAAACTTTGCATGTGCTCAAAAATAGAAACTGTTCTATATTTTCTTTTCTCCATCTCATCTCTAAGTGTGATAGCAAGTAACTGTAAGCTTTATAAGAATACCTTTATTAGACTGAGAATGTTTCTTTTCTAGTCTTGGTATCCTGTACATTTTTTTAAAAGTAAAAATTAGATATTTTGAAGCAAATGTTTTTTCTGTGTCTATTAAAATAATTATACAGCATTCAATCTTACTCTATTAATGTAATGGGTCATGTATTTTCAAAGAAACATCTCTTTTTTCCTATTTTTTCTGTCACTTTTTAGTAGGTTTCATTGATTTATGCTTATATAATCATTATTGCTTCTTCCCTACTTCTACTGGGCTTATTTTTTTTCCTAATTAATAACATTGAGACTTAGTAAATATTTTCATGGTGTTCTTTTTTATATAGGCATTTAAAACTAAAATTGCTTTATAAACAGTTGAGTGGCATCTCAAAAGTTTTGATAGGTTAGATTTTTATTCTGAATTATCCAGAAATATTTTCTAATTTTGTGACTTCTTTGATTTATGGATTATTTAAAAGTATGGTGTTTATCAAATACATAAGAGTTTCATAATTATCTATATGATTTCCAGTTATACCTTATTGTGGTCAGAAAACACATTTTTTGTGACTTCAGTCTTTTAACACTGTTTAGACATTTTGTAGCCCTGCTGATGGTCCATTTTTTTTTCAGTACTGGGGATTGAACCCAGAACCCTGTAGGTGCTAGGAAAGTAGACCAGCTTGTGGTCCACTTCTTGAATGAACTGTGTGCACTTCAAAAGAATGCGTATTTTGAAATCGTTCTATAAACATCAAACAGGGAAAAACGATTGGTAATTTTGGGATCTCTCATGTACTTGTATTTTGTCTAGTCCTATCATTTGGCAGGAGATGAGTGTTAGAATCTTTAACCAGCCATGTGGAATTGTCTGTTTCTCCATTTACTTTTGTCAAATTTGCTTCATGTATTTTAACCTGGGTTCTAGGTAGTACACATTTATGATTGCTATGTCTTCTTAATGAATTGGACCTTTTATCATCATGAACTCTCTATCTCTGTACTACTTTTTGTCTTGAAGTACATTATAGCTGATGTTCATATGGCACTCTAGCTTTCATATGCTTGCTCTTTCATGGTATATCTTTTTCTGTCTGTATTAGTCAGAGTTCCTAGAGAAACAGAAGCAATGGGAGGGAAGGAGGGAGATAGACAGATAGGAGATTTTAATGTGGAAATTTGTTCACATGTTTATGAAGGCCAAGAAATACCTCGCTATACTGTCTATAACAGTTGTGGTGAACCTATGGCACTGTGGGCTGTTTGCTATCATTGAAAGCTCTAAAAGGTTTGCCATCACTGGTCTGGAAGCTGGAGCCCCAGGAAAACTGGTAATGAATTTGGGCCAGGTCTGAAGACATGAAAACAGGAGTCAGAGTGAAAGCCGTTGGCCTGAGGACGTGGAGCTCTCATTTTCAAGCGCAGAAGATGCAGATTCTATTCAGAAGACAGTGAGCTTGTCTTTCCTTTATCTTTTGTTTTTTTCTGGACCCCAGAGACTGGATGATGCCTATATATCCTGGTGAGGTGATATAGTTTTACTCAGTTTACAGATTTAAATACTACTCTCTTTCAGAGACATAAGCACAGGATTCCCAGAAGTCCCTTTACTCAGTAGGTTTAGCTATTATTTCTTCAAATATTATCCTGTGCCTTCTTGTTTCTTCTGTAATTGGATAATGTGCAATAATAGAATAGTAGACATTTGAATATTAGCTTTACAGTCTTCTAGGCTCTAATTTTTTTTTAAAAAAATTCCAGTTTGGGTAATTTCTGTTGCTCTGTTTTCAAGTTAACTTTTCCCCATCATTTTCATTCTACTGTTAGACTCATTCAGTGACCTTTTTGTAAATTTCAGAACTAAAGTCGGTTCTAGAATCTCCCTTCTTATCTTTCTATATTTGCTTTGTCTCTCCATGGAGCTTCCCTGACTTCCCATTATGCTAGAGGCAAACAAACTCTTGAGAGTCATCCCTTTTGGGCATTGCAGCTTCATGAGAGTTTTTGTGGTGCTGCACACTTGTGGTCACATCACCTGGAGGGACGCTTTCCTGCTCACCATCATTCTACTCTCTACCAAATATCATTTATCAGAAAGATATCAAATCTTTGACATATATGAATATATTAAAAAAGAACAGTAACCCCTACTCCACCCATATGTGTTTTTCCTATCAGTGGTTTTAGTTACCCACAGTCAACTGTGGTCTGAAAATATTAAATGGAAAATTCCAGAAATAAACACCTTACGTTTTCAGTTGAATACCATTCTGAGTAGTACAGTGGAATGTTGTCCCATCCCTCCCTGTGATGTGAGTCTGCCCTTTGGTTAGCGTATCCATGATGCATCCACTACTGGTCATTACCCATTCAGTAGCCATCTTGGTTTTTCTAGACTGTTTGGTATTGAAATGTTTGTGTGGAAAAACAAACCTGTAGTGGCAAGTCTTTTTAGTCAATAGTCTTCGAAGATTCTGATACCAGTTTTGGAGTGTAAATTCTCATGTTTTCTAATTTTTGAGTTACTATTTGGTGGGAAGTTGATAGAGGTACATCTTAAATAGGTTCTTTTGAAACCAGGTTTGGGTTCCTCTATTTTCAGGGGTCATCTCATACACATTTTGAGTGACACAGTGCCCTTATACTTCCTGGATTAGAAAGGGCTCTCCCTGTAATGGCAAGAGGCAGAGGCTACTGTTCAGATTACAGCTTGGTAATGGTATAGTATGGAATTTTCAGGAGATGCCTTACTTAGTGCTTTTTGAGGACATTTTACTGGAATCTTGTTCAGGTTACAGCTGACCTTTTAAAACCTCTCCCAAGTATAACTTTCCGGACTTAATTACCAGAAACCTGCCATTCTTGCAGTGGACAAACTGAAGCATTGTATTACTCTGTTCAGTGCAGGTTGGAAGCTTGTCTGGGAAGAAAAGAGTTGAGGAGCCCCCTCTCCCTCTTTGTTTTTCTGACACAGGTTCTTGCTATGTAGTTCAGTCTGGCTTTGAGCTCACTATGTAGCGTAAAGTGGTCTCACACTCCCTAGTGGCCTCTTGCTTCAGCCTGCCAAGTGCTGGGGCTACAGGCGTGTGCCACTACACTCACCTTAAAGACTGTTTCCTAGGGTCAGCTTCAGAGTGCAGACTTCAGCCAGTATCATGAGACTATTATTCTTTTCACAAATTAGCCTGAGATAATAATTTCTTATTTATATTTACTAAGCATGTTCATTTAACTTTCCCACTAGAAATATTTTTTATTTTTAAATAAAATGAATTTGTATTTTAAAAATATTTTTTATATTATATTACTGTATGTCAAATGTACTGCTAGGAAAATAATTGCCTCTTGGACTTTGCTACAGTTTTTTTATATCAGATGTCATATAGTCTGTATTTGATATTACTAGAATGTGAGCTCCTTGAGGAAAATAATTCAAATTTATTTTTCTCTGTGTCTTCAGAGCTTGTTATACTGTGTGGCTCATTCTATCTTCAGTAAATATTTGCTAATTACAATGCACCAGTTCTTCTCCGGGCCTCCGGGATATGAAGGTTGCCAAGATAGTCACATGATACTAATGTTTAGCCAACTATCTACCAAGAGCAAATGATGAAATTTAGTACCTGAAGCATGAAGGCTGTTATAATGCATAGTCCTTTGGGCCAGATGGGCCCAGGGTCTAGAAGACTCTCTGGAGGAGGCGTCATCTGTGTAGACATCTGAGGAACGTGTGTGGGACTTAGGTGAAAAAGGAGAGAGAGTGCCTCAGCTGGAAGGAAGGCTGGGGCTGGTAGAGGAAGGTTGGCAGGTTTGAGCAAGTAAGAGAAGTTGAATGTTGGCGGGCAAACATATTCTCAGAGGTATTCTTAACATCCACCTACTTGACATCCCAGCCCCAGGGCCAGGGAGGAAGTGGCAGGTTAGCCTCTGAGCAAGGTAAGACTGGGATGTGATGGGATTGACCCTGCATTTTAAGAAAAAAACACTGGTTTTTGTCAATGGATTAGTGAGGGAGAAGGGGATGCCTTATCCATTTGCTGTCCATGGTGATTTAAACTCCACTGATACCAGTAGATATAGAGAAAGATGGATGGACTGGCAGACATTTAAAAACATTCTGGTCAGACATAGCAGAGGAACGGTATTTATGGCTTTGAAACTGCTAAAAGCAAGAAAAAGAAGGTGTCCTAAAAACAACTGCCAAAAACAAGAAATTTTGAACTAAATGAAGGGAAAACACAGAGTAGAAATATATTTCTGAAATTTCGTGTTAGGTCACCTTTCCCAGTGGTAGGTAGCATAGTGGGGCTTCACATGGGCCACCATGGTTTGGGCTTGTTGAACATCACAGGGTGCCTGGTGCTCTGCACACCTTAGAAAGGGGAATGCTGGGTGAGGGGGGAAACCCCAAAGACATCTTAAGAAGGAACAAATTCCAGGCATCAGTCAGTTTTGAGGTTGTCAATCCCAGATTATGTATACATATATGCATACTATACATATTACAATACATACAGACTGTATCACAACACAGTCTCTCATGGCATACAGGAGCTTACTGGTGACAAATTTACTGTCAGTTGCAGGGAAGAAAGCAGAGTATGCTCATACATACCACTACTGATCTTCTAGAAAAATGATGCTAATGAATTATCTATTAAAATAATAAAACTATGGCTTCTAGAAAATAGCCTAGCAAATTATGAACCATGTCTTTAGAGGGAAAACTTAAAAACTATTTAAAAATGCTTTAGAAAGACCTGAAATAAGATCTGCATTAATTTTGTTCCATGTATATGAGACTATATATCCGTGAGCATATATAGTATGAGTGTATATTGTATACTCATAGGTAGGATAGCTAGTAGTCTTAAAAATGTTAATTTTTTCAGATTAGTCTATATGTTCAATTCAGTTTCAATTAAAATCTCAACAGAAGTTTCTGGACACTTGGAAAACTAATTCTGGTCTATAGGTCTAGGAAAAGGTTAAGAATACTAGGACAAATTGGAGCAAGAAGATGGAGTATAGGCCATTTCATAAAACCATAGCTATTTTAATGGTTGATTGATTGTGTCAATTTGAGAAGTTTAGAAATTTAACTAAATCGGCTCAGCAATTTTACACCCTGGGGTGTAGAAGACCCACCCTAGGGAAGCTTGTTGCCTGATGGTATAAAGGGGAAATGAGGAAGGACTGCTCTGCTTCTGTTCTTTGGAGGTGCTCCAGTCTTCATCTTCATTTTGGACATCATCTCTTGGCTTCCAGAGCATATTCTTTGGGTTCCATCATAGATTCTTCAGCCTTCTAGTGCACACTCTTCAGCTTCCACCTCAGATCCTTCAACCTTCTGGTGTGGACTCTTTAGTCTTCTGCCACAGACCTATTGGCCTCCTGATGTGGACTTGCATGGACACTGCAGTGAGCTCCAGACCTTGGGCTGAAACCTTCAGTCTGCAGTGTGCAGACACCCTCTGAACTCTTCCTCATCCTACTCTGTGGGTGACCATCATAAGCTAATCTTGTAATTTTTATACCTTTGTACATCTTGTGTTATATCTGTTTCTTTAGTAAAACACTGACTGATACTACTGTGAAGAATGTGGATCTCTGTGGGAACCAACCAAGAATTCAGCAGAATAGAAAAGAAAACCTATGATCATATTGGGAAGCTTTCTGGGTGAGAGCAGAAACAACACAACTGGTGGTCTTATTTGTTAATGATACTTAGTAAGTGGCCTCTTTGGAGCGAAATAGTGTTAAATCTCATTTAACTTCAGATACAGGGGTGAGATCCAGGTCAATAAATCTGTAAAGGTGAAAGATAAAATTCTAAAACAAATAAAAGAAAATGTAGGGGAGAATATCTTAGTGAGTTTTAAGCATAAATAATTTATTTAAAAAGAGACCAAAGTAAAAACCAGAAGTGGAAAAATAAATAGGTTTATTATACCAAAACTAAAGATTTCTATAAAGGACAACAAAGATAAATACATAAATAATGGATTAGATGAAGATATTTGCAATGTTCACTATCAACAAGCAATCAATATCTAGACTATTAAAAATCAGAAAGAAAAATATCATAAACCCAACAGGAAATGAATAAAGTGTATAAATTGATATTTTGCAGAAGGAGAAAACTGAATGGTTAATAAGCATTGACTAAGTGTTTAATTTTCCTGGAAATAAGAGCTACAAAATAAAACAACTGCAAGGACTTTGAACCTACATGAATGGGGAAAAATTAGAAAATGGATTAACTTCTGGTAAAATATGAATAATAGAAAACCTTCAACCTCTGCTGCAGTTTCAGCTGGTTACTGATATAACAGCAGCTAAATAATATTACATATGGGGTGTCTTTGACGAGGAGGCCAATTCCTAATTATACTTATCAGGAGAAATTTTATATAAACCCATGAAGAAATGTGTACAGGAATGTTAGTTGAATCATAGTGTGCCTTATCAAAGAATTAAAAGTAAGATGGAGTTAAAAGAGAATCGAGGAGTAAACCATGGGGTTCATATGTACAGTATAGTGCTGCAACCAGAATTAGCAAACTAGAATTTATACCTGGCAACGGAGAGATCTCAGAACACACAGGGAGTAAGCCTAACAAGAAGAGGGATGAGAAATTATTTCACAGGATTATTTATGTAAATTAACACTATGCATGCAGCAAAACATTGTATAGCTAAATTTTGGTAGTGGGCTACTTGTTCATTAGCAAATGAATGGAAAAGGAAAATGTGTTTATACACAGTGGAGTACTGCTCTGAAGGAAAGGGTAACAGTGAATCACTTGTAGGAAAATGGATGCACCTCAAGACCATAATCTTAAATGGAATAAATTAGACATGCAGCTTAAATATTGAATATATATTTATATTCAAAGTATAAATAAAGTGCAAAATAAAGGGCAATTGGAAATAAGAGAGATAGATCCTTTTTAAATGGGCAAGGGACCAAGAGATGGATTGAGAGAGATTGAGAGGAAGTGGAGAAGAAAAAAGAATTCAAATGTGTTAAGCACATATACCAACACCCCATGATGAATATAATCATTATGTCCTGCAAACATGCACTGTACTACTAATATTAAAAATTGAAAATACAGCACACATATAAATATATGGATAATGTAGTAGAAACATATGTAAATTTACTATAACAAAATACATGCACATGGAGAAAAGCAGTGACAGTAAAGAACAAAGAGTAGAAAACAATAAAATAAGAAACATAGACCCTATGTGAACAGACTTTTGCAAAAAGATCTAAGAACTATTACTTTTCAACTAATACACCTGAGGTCTGGATAGAAACACAAAATAAAAACAGCAGAAAATCTTAAAGACATAAAAAAAGTTCTTAAAATAAAGGAATGCCTGAGTCCACAGATTAAATGGCATCTTGTGTCACAAAAGAAAATTGAAAAATATTTCTAAAATATCCTCATAACCGTACTGAGCTGGGAAGAGGCCAAACTCTGAGGATCAAAATGAACAAAGCAAAACAGAAGGGGAAAAGCCATGTTGGTTTCAGGCTCAATAGCTACTAAGTCTGCAAGAAGATAGTGGAGAAATGAGAAAACTTGATTGGGGAAGGAAGATAAAAGAATAGTAATTAAATCTTACAAATCAAATAATAAATATTTAAGTGCACAATTATTTAAAAACAATAAGGACATAAAAGAATGACTTATTTAACTAAAATTGGGAAGAGATGAGAAGGAGATGAGGTGGAGCAATGGCAATATGCACAGTTGCTATTTTGTGGTGGGGAATCAGTAGAAGTCTAACACCCTGAAAATCAAGATAGAGAGCTGGGATTTGCATTATTGTTCAGAGCTAAAATACTGGTCACTGGAAAAACTAAAATCAGACCACATTCACAAGCACGTGGGAAAACAGGAAGTTGTGGTTAGACAGTGGAATTTCAGAAGTGGTGCCTACTTTTCTGGTCTGCAAAATAAGGAAAATAGTACATTTAACCATCTTATAGTCTATAGGGAAGTTGCAGTTGTTTCCCAAGGTGAGTGATTCTGAGTCGGTCTACAAAATGCAATGTCTTCTCTGATTTGGGGGTATTTTGCTGCGTAGCAGACAGAATGGGTCCCAGTCAGTCTCAAAACAGTAATGTCAGGAGGCAGGTGTTTCATGTTTTCCAAAGATCAGAGTAATCCTATAATCATGTTTTCTTCTGGAGCAGCAGCATAAGGTAAAATTAAAGGTCTGTAAGAGATAAAATAAAAAGTTCTTCGGACACTTATAGATTTGGATATTTCTATTCATTAAAGGCTTTCTCAGACAGACTCTTCACATAGATAGAATGCTAGATTGGTGAACTTTAACCATAGTATATTCAAGGAGTGCGGGAACTAAAATCCTTTCTTGAAATTCTTCTTTGGTTATGTTGGGATTAAAGTTGCCAAATCAAAAACAAGATACTCAGTTGTATTTGCCTTTCATATAAACACTAATACATTTTTAGTTTGTGTTCCATGGAATATTTAGGGTATACTTAAAAATATTTATTGTTTTCCTGAAATTCAAATTTAAGTGAGCATTCTGTCCTATTATTAAATATGGCAATCTTATGTGGAATAAAAAATAAATTGTTAGGAGAGACAAAAAGAGATACTTTCTTTAAAGAACTTGATCAAAATTGTGGAGAAATCTTCGAGAATATATTTCTTTTTTTTCTTTAATCAGATTGATACATTTTAGATATACATAATGACCACATTCATCATAGAGAATTTGTACCTGTACATGGTATAACTCAATTCTTTTTTTTTTTCCATTCCTCTACCCTCCCTTCAACCCATCGTCTGAGAATATACTTCTTGGAAACAAGAGATTTTTACTGCATAAACATATAATCATCCAGGTAGCTCTGGTGAAATGAGTCATAGCCTGATATGTTTTTGCTCAGGCCTTTCTGAGATGCCCTCTTAGCTGTAGCTGAAACACTCATTCTTTGGAAGGTGCAAGGCATGGGTAACCACTATATTGGTTCTCTAACTTCTGTCTCCCATTAGCCCCCTTCATGCCAGCAAAAATCTCCAATGAGTTCTGATCAGCTCTGGTGCACTCCTGCTCTAGGAGCTCCCTGTGCTCGTAGGCAAACACACGCTCCCTGAGGCCTTCTCTCCTAAACTATAGCCTGACCCTTCTCTCTCTCTATGCACATGCACATGCATGCACACACACACACACCACACACACCCATTGCCCCCACACCACACACACACACACACACACACACACACACACCACTCATATCTGTACCTAAACCATGGACACACCCATAGCTTTCATCTCCCCCAAATATTACCCTTCAGCCATATCCCCCACACCCATATCCCCTATCCCACATACCTTCATCACTCATACTCATAGACCCATACACACAATGCTGCTCACCTACCACACACACACCACACATACACACATACTACACACCACATGCCCTAGGCGGCATATCCATACCCACACAAAGACAAACATATTAGACACACATATAGGCACACACACTACATATACCTCACCCTCTCTTCCGCTCAGTAGGCACAGGGTCTCACACATTATATTTTTTACTTATTTGCCTTGCTCAGGAATGTTTTACAGAAAGTGAGCAACATGAGGGTTGTTTGTTTGTTTGTTTGTTTTACCTGTTTGCTCTGTGCCTGTCCCAGTATCTATTCATGGAACAAATGAAGTAAGTAGCAATGTTCTTACATATAAGAATGCAAGAAGCCTTGTTCCCTGAGCTCTTCAGCAGTTCCACTGGAATTCACAGGGGTTTGTAGGAAAGTGTGGGACAGCGGGGTGAGCAATTCCTGGTCCAGTGGAATATGCCAGTGTGCTGACCTGCTGTCTTTATGAACATGTTTGATGGAACGATGGTCACTGGAAAGACATGAAAGTATATGTAGATTTATATGATACAAAGACTGAGAAGTCTTTAACAAAATGTAATTGACCTGACATTCCCCAATCTTATAAATCACAGGTCATTTTTCCATCACAAAAGACCCATCCAAAACCCCTAGAACCAGTATCAGTGGAATGTGCTTTAGGAAACAGTGTTTTATCCTATGAGAATCCATTGTAGTTAAAATGCTTTGGTACTACAGGAATGCAGTTAATACAGGAAGACTGCTGATCACTGTGAAACTTACCACACTGATGTTTGAATCCAGATTTAGGACTGAGATTTGGGCATCACTTTACTAAATCGCAGCCTGAATCAGAGTGTGTTTCAGATGCTTTAACCCATATTGCTCCTTTCAAAGGGTATGAAAACAGAGTGAAAGAATTAGCCCAGGACCATGTAGTATACATTCTCTAAAGGAAAGAGTTGTGGCAGCACTTTACTTTTAACAAATGCATGTCACCTTCTGCATTTTTTTTTTTTTTTTTTTTTTTGGCTGAAGAAGAAGACCAGAACAAAGTCTTGTTGTGGGGCAGTGACTGAAGCTGCAGTTATGGTGCCAGCAAAGGCCTGATATTGGGTAGACTAGAAAGAGGGATAGAGAACTGGGGTTCATGGGGAGACTCCGGGTGTTGTGTGCAAGTGCCAGGGTGATGGAGGCTGTGTACCAGCCCCCTGATAGGAAGCAGAAAGAAGCAGGATGTGGATCTCCCTTGGTGGCATGCTCAGGCTACCGTGTGCAAAGCAAGGGGGAAAGTAGGGCAAGGAGACCACTGGTGAGAGGTGAGAGGTGAGAGGTGAGAGGTGAGAGGTGAGAGGTGAGAGGTGAGAGGTAAGAGGCATGCACTCGTACCAGTGAGGATGTACTCTGAAGACAGAGCCAACAGAATTTGCTGAGGTTTTGGGTGTGAAGTTTAATAGAGAGAAAACAAAGGTGACATAGGTTTTGGAATAACGCAACTGCATTTCCTGGAAGAGAAACCTGGGCAGGAGGCATATTTGGGAGGATGAGTAGTGGTGGATCACCAGTCAGAATCGGACTTATCAGTTATTCAGGCAGAGATGGTGGGTAGAGATGTACAATACGTACATATTTTAAAACAGGGGCATAAATTCCTTTTACTATCTGACATTTTGATGAAGTTTAATAAGCGCAATTGTACTTCACATTCATTTGCCTAGCAAATTGTATTCAAAAGACTAATAGTACATATCTTGTGTGTCTTTGTTTAGACCAAAGCCAATAGTTTAGTGTTTCCACACTGGACTCATGATGAATAAACTTTTTACCTCTTGCTAATCTCTCTTCCCTTGAACAACAGGACAATAAGAACTACTGTAGTTTCACCTACAGTGAAACTAGGTAGGTACAGAGAATATTCCACAAGAATTCAACTAACAGCCTTGGAAAATGATAGTCCTCTGTATGGTCCAAATTCACTTCTCCTTGGGAGGTATTAGTTGAGTTCTTAGTTATTCTGTTTGACACATTACACTTAGAGGAAGAAAATTTCTGTAGCAGTGTCTATATATCTATTACCATATGCATTTCTTATCTAAGGAACAGTGAGCTCGGGGAGCATAGTAAGAGGTAAAGAGATATGGATATGCACATTATTTTTAAAACGGAGATGAATTATAATTTATTTAACATTTCCACTGAATCAGACGAGACACCAAGGATTTTGGAGAATCCCAGTTCCTATAAACAACGATAGCAAATTAACAAGTCTCTGAAGGACTGATTAGAAGAAAGTTTAGGTAAGAAGACATCAGTTACTAGCAAGGGTGGCCACCTGTTTTCTGAATGCCTCTGAAACAAGTTTTGGCACAAGTGAGAGTATCTTTTACTTTAAACTAAAATTTAAAAACTTTACCTTCTCCACACAAGCCCTACCCCTTTTTTCTTTTTCAGGAAATGTGCAAGGCTGCTGATTATACTATTTGTTTTAGAATAAATAAACCATATTTTTAGTGAATTTTTGAATTATAACTTTGAATTAAAAGTACCTATTCTATATACCTAGGGAAGGCTTTTTTTATTTTTTTTAAATATGAGTTTGGAGAGGTGAGGTTAGGACTAAACTTCATCATCCCTGCTTCCCCTGATACTTTCCCTCCAAAGCCAAAACAACACAGAATATTTTTGCACCTGGGATCAATTTTTAGTTGAAGTCTAGTTCTGAAATAAACACAGGGGGCAGTTTGCTTCCACTCTGAAAAATTTGGTGAAGGTTATCAGTGATTCCAGCCAAGCCATATTATACATGGTTATTCAATTGATAGAAATGGTCTCCATTAAATTTTTTTCTGTGAGCCACTAATTGCTGTTTTCAGCCTACAATTTCTTGCAGATGATTTGTTTGAAACCATGATTGTGGCTTCTGCTAAATCCTTTGAAATTCAGCCCTTTAATCCTATGCTGTACAAATTGTTTTAAAAGTATTGCTTTAATTAAGCAAATTGATGCAAATATCACTTGGCAAGACCAAATTCTTCTTGTCTAATGATCACTCTTTGCTCCCATCATAACTTTAATTAAACTCATGGATTCTGACATGTACAGAGAAATGTGCCTCAGTCATCCATAGCATCAGTGTCCATGAAATTGAAGTGTGTCTAGCTTTCATGGTATAGTAGCAATGCCCTGGGCCTTCCACTTTTCAAGTGTCACTAACAAGGTGTGTGTTTTGTTTGTTGAGTCATAGTGTGTAGAGTTTGTGTTTCTGTGAATGAAGGTGGTCCAATGATTAACAGCTAATGGTTAGAGTGATATACTGAGAAATTATCACAATAGCACTTTTTACATCCAGTCAGGGTATTCTCATTTCAGATATTGCATTTTTTTGTCTTCAGAAGTGCTATTTTTTTATAATTTTATTTTCACTAAATTTTATTCTTGTTTTTCTCTAGATTCTTGAAAATAGTAATAATGATATTAATAATTACTATTTTAGTACCTTTTTCTGTAAATTCAATCATCTCTTGACATTTCTGGGTCTGACCTTAAATTAATTGACCTCCCAGTTATGAATCACATTTTCCTGCCCTTTTTCTGGCCTGGGAAATGTTGATTGGGTGTTGTCCACTACTGGTCACTGTAGAATGTTGGGTACTGGATTTTGTTGTGTTTCTTTAAATAGTGTTGGACTGGATTCTGGAAAGCAGTTACTTATAACCACTTGAATTCTTTCAGATCTGGGTTTTAGGCTTTGTTAAGGGAGAGCCTGGAAATACCTTTTGCCTGGGGCCAATTTAGTCCCAGGCCTATGACAATGCTTTTCTGAAGATGTTACCCAGATTTTAAGAAGTCTTTCCATACCAGCTACTGGATACACAAATTCTTCCTAGACTCCTGCTTTCTGATGCTTCTTCCTCTGCCTCAGATAGCTTCCTTCTGTGCAGGGATCAGTGCCACCTGAAGTATCTAGGAGGGATTTAAGTCTGCAGGTCTGAGGAACTCTGTCTAGGTAGTGTCCTCCTTTCTGATGCTGCTCTGGAAATTCCACTCACCTTGTCCTCTGGACTCATGTCTCTGTCTTCCCAATTGCACCAAGCTCTCAGACTCCTATCCTGGAAAATGCCTTCTGCCATGCGTCATAACCCTGCCTTAACTGTTGTGCAGAGCCTGAACATAGTTCTTCATTGTGTTTTGTGTGGTTTTCTAGTTGTTAAGGTGGAAAGGCAAGTCTGATTCCTGACAGCCATGACCAGAGGAAAACGTTCTGTGCCTTGAGTTTGATAATTTGCTTCACATCCTAAAGTGATTAACTAGGAAGCAATTCCACAAATATTCAGTGAGCGCATACTAAGTACCAGAGTCACATTAAGCACTCTGAGGAATTGAAAAAGGATCAAAAGTTGTGCGTATTCCCTTAACAATGCACACAAACAAATGGGAACCAGAAGCTGTCACAAGTCATAAAAGAGACAAAACATCAGGATTGAAAGAAGAAAGGCTGGCAGGAATAAGGTGAGCACAGTGTGGACACTTAAGGAAATGAGAAGAAATGGTTTGGACAGAAGGTTTGGGAAGCAATTGAGTGCAAGGAGAGGCTGAGGCAGGGGAGGTAAAGCAGTCAAGAACCATGATGCAGAATGACTGCATTCGGGTTGAGGTTAATGTCTGCCTCTTTAGTTTGTACTGCAACCTCTTATACTTAGGGGAAACATTCAGTTTATTTTTTAGTGCTTTCAACAATCATCATAGTAACTTAGGTATTCTAAAAAATCTGCTTTGGAATTTATGATAGGCTGAGTAACGGCTCCAATCTCCAGAACTGTGAATGTTAGTTTTCTTATGGCAAAAAGACACTCTGCAGGTGTGATTAGGTGAAGGCTCTTAAGATAGGGGATTTTCAGGTGGGCTTCTTGTACATACTTGGGTAAGAGTGTGGAAGGAGTCTTCAGAAACAAAGGAAAAGGTGATGGTAGAAATAGACTTGGAGTGACGTGCTTTGACAATGAAAAATTGAACAGTGCAGGTGGCCACTGGAAACTACTAAATGCAAGGAAACCAATCCAGAGCCTCCAGGAAGAAGCAGCCCTGCTGACCCCTTGTGTTTAGTGCAGTAGAACTGGAGTTGGAGTTCTGATACCCAGAACTGTAACGTATTAAAATTGTATCCCTTTAACCCATTAAATTTGTAGTGATTTGTTATAGCATGAACAGGAAACTAATTATATATTCAAAATAGCAAATTAAAGTGTCTGTTGGGTAACTTTTTGTTGTTACCTAAATGGAAGCAGAAGAAAAGAGGGTGAGAAAAGAACATAGGAAGTTAATCGTAGTGGGCTTTTTGCATATTGTGATGCTTTATCTAAGTATGGTTTAGATTTTCTGCACAGAATATATTATTGGGCACAAACAAAGATAAGGAAGTTAGTGATATACGTTGCTTACCTTTTAGCTCTGTGAATCTAAGCACTATTTAAAATTTGGGTATTAGCCGGGCGTGGTGGTGCATGCCTTTAATCCCAGCACTCGGGAGGCTGAGGTAGGCGGAGCGTTGTGAGTTCTAGGCCGGCTTGGTCTACAACGTAAGCGCAAGGCCGGCCTGCGCTACATAGTGTAACCCTGCCTCAAAAAACCAGGGCCGGGAGTTTGACTCAGCAGCTTAAGAGCCTGTCTGGCAGGTGTGAGGCTGTGAGTTCGATCCCCGGTGCAGCAAAAAAAAAATAAATAAATAAATAAAAAAAATAAAATTGGGGTACATCTTTTAAAATTAATAATCATTATTATTCTAGACATGTACAAAGTAATAATGATATAGTCAAATAATATTGTTGACTATTCTGATGGTTTAACATAATTATTTTAGTCATCACCAAATACTGTGTGTGGGGATTACTATTTTATTCATTTTGGAGACATAGAGACTGAGGTTAGAAGAGTTAAGTACCTCATTCAATGAGAAGTGTTAGGCTATTGTCATCTCCTAGGTCCTCTGCCTCAGGAGTCCTAATGAAGATGCAGTTACAAATCCATCTCTGGTCCTGCTGTTTGTTTATAATCTCTGAGGATGGGATTTAGGTGAAGATAAATAATCATGGGTAATCTTGCTGGGAGCAATGGGTTCCCCCCACCCCAACTTTTCTTTTCTGAAATGAGGGGAATTTTATGAACTCTGTGGCTATGTATCATGATATTAAACTATATGGACTAAGCTGCCTCATTACATGAGTTAAAAGAGAATTCAAATCAGGTGGACAACTTGTTCTATCTGCCATACATTGTAGATATAGGTGAGAGGACTCAACAATGCCCGACTACCTTTCTTGCTATTTAAGTGGTTGGACAACCATGTAGACGGTGTTGTCCAATAGAAATATAATGTGAGTCACAAGTATGAGCTACACATATCATTGAAAAATTGCTAATAGTCATGTTACAAAAAAGATAATATTAAAAATTAATTCAATATCACAGAATATTAACAGTTGAGCATCCAATTATGGATGATACGCCTTCTTTATTTATTCATACAATATCTTTGAACTACAGTGTAGATTTTACACTTGTAAACTTCACATGTGAGTTTGATTCAGGTATGTTTCAGTGGCCACAGTGATGGCTACATGTGCTGAGGTCATTGTGTTAGCGAGAAAGACTATACTATATATAGGTTATCTGATACTTTGGGATCCTCTGACTCTTGGAATTAAAGGGAACTAGAAATTCTTCTTCATTATCAAGTTCTCAAGAAGTTCTACAAGAAATAAGGTTGAGACCCTCGAATGTGCTTCCTCGGCTCCCATCCTGCCCTTCAAGGATCTGCTCTAGGATACTGGTGCTGAGGGTCCCCAAATCATCTGCTCTTCTAACGGCTGATTCCTGTTTTTTTTTTTTTTTTTTTCTTTTTCTAATAAGGGGCTAGAGGGAGACTGACAGGCAGGGGAGAGGAGGAGGTTCCTGTTTCCTTCTGTCAGTATGCCCAGGTAGTAGCCATTAGCAGCTTAATTTTCTGAGCACACTTAAACTAACCCACATGTCATAAGTGCCTGCCTAGCAAGTGCAAGGTCCTGAGTTCAATTCCTGATACAAAAAAAAAAACCAAAAAACAAAAACCAAAAAACAAAAACCCAAAAACAACAACAACAAAAAAACAGAAACCCCAAAAAACAATAACCCACATGCATGCCCATCCTCAGGGATCTTGGCTGTAGTTCTGTAGGCCTGCCTTTCCCCAGGAAGCAGCAACCCAAGGAATTACCTGACTGGTCACCAAGTACCATCCCAAGCTTCTCAGGGCTGAAGCTTTGTTCCTGTAGGCCTAAAGAAAGGAAGCTCCTTTTCACAGGTCCCCTCTCTGGATTAGTTCAGTTGTTCACTCTTTTATTCCTCTAGAACTTATGAAATCTGTTCTAGTACTTACGAAATAAGCCTTTTATCAAATTTCTTCTGTTGAAACACCTAGCATGGTTACTGATATTTGGAAGGACCTATACTCTTTCAGGATGAAGAGTTATTTTTATGAGTAGAGTAAAAGTGTTCCTGGAAAGGGGAGACCCTGGCCTCCTATATGGGGAGATAGAAAGTGGAAGAAAAAATTATTTTAATGTGAGTGAGTAGCCAAATTCTAGTAAAATTTTACAGGGATCTCTCTGGCTTGACAGGTGGAAAATAAATTGATATAAAGCAAGATGACAACAGGTTAACTAGTAGTTGCCCCCTAGTTTCCATCCACATGCTTAAGGGGAACACCCACGGTTATTGCTAAATACCTGTCCTTCTCCACACTTTAATCTACCAGCAACTCTCCCTAGAAAGCTCTTTTCAACAATTCTGACTTAGTCTGATTGAGGTTCGATATAGCACTGGTTGTTTAAAAAAATGTTTTCCTGGGGATTCTAATGCGTTCCCAGCCTGGGTCCTAGGTCAGGGATCTTCACGCTTTACCCTGCTTCAGAATCATGAGGATGGCTTGGTAACCACCCATTGCTGGGCTTTACACCAAGAGATTCCGATGCAGTTGTTCTCAGGTGGAACCTGAAAATTCACCTTCCTCATAAGTTCCAGGGACCACTCTTCGAGAACCATTGGCCTGGGCAGTTGTCATATACAGTATGTGGCCATGATAGCCTCTTTCCTAGTCCTTTCCTTCCACTGTTACCTCCCCGAAACTTACATCTTCTATATACTTGTCAGTGAGGTTTCAAAAAGGTAAAACAAATATTATGAACCTCTGTGTCCCTTAGATTGTCCTTGCCTTGGTTACTTTTCACTCATTGCTGAGACAAAATACCTGACACCCAAAATTAGGGAACAGTTTCTGGAGGTTTCAGTCCATAATCAGCTGGCTCCAAGGTAGGGTGGCATGACACAGGGGCAACACTTCAAGGCAGCAGCCGAGCAAAAGCAGCCAGAGTAAGAGGGACAAGAGCAAGCCTCTTCTCCTCCCTTATATTGTATACAGGACCCCTCCCCCCCACAGGGTGGGTGTAGCATTCACAAATCTTCTTGCCTTCCTTTGCACAGGATGAGGGTATTTACAAAGAACCCTGGCTCCCTGCTGAGTCTCTCAGTTAAACTTCTGACCTTCTCAAATTGACACAATGAACAAGTAACTTCTTGTGCTTTACACCTCAGGATGTAGAGCTGCTGAGTTACTTAATTAAGCTTCTAGATTTCTCAAGTTGACACAATGTAAAAACTATAACAGTCCTGTTTCAAACTCTGCAGGGGCTTCCAGTACCATTAGCAGAAAACCGAAAGCCCCTTTTCAGGCTCCACTACCTACCGCTTAGGGTCCATTTTAAAACTTAGCCCCTTGCCAGTAAGCTCCCATCCATGGGCCTGCCTTCTGGCTGTTGTCTCCTGCAGATTTTTCCTGGGTTGCACTTTTCCAGAGTACAGCAAAAAGAAGGTTTTGGATTGACAAATAGATAATGGAATGAACACACGAATCCTTTCAAAGTTTGTCCTACCACTTCATTTATGATGAATAACATGCTTTTTTTTTTTAGTTAAGGAAATGCTGAGATATTATTTCATACCTGTAATCCTAGTAATAAAAGTGTAGATTAATTTCTATGGGCCAGATGTAATGGCAGGAGCCTTAGACCCAATACATTTGAAATAGGTGCTATTATTACTCTATTTTATAGATGCGAAAGCTGAGCATCATCAAGGATAAGTCATTTACTAAATTACCTAAGGACTGTAACCTCTGCCAGCTGATTCCAAAGCTAGATCCAGATCTTTGATATTTATGTAAAATAGCACACCTGAAACAAGTGACACGGCATGTTTCCTTCCATAATCCCTAAATGAGTTAAAAGTGTTTTCTATGCGTTAGCTCAAAGTAATCTTGCAGCATTCGTGCCAAGTCCCATTTCTTCATACTTTGAGTAATTTTATCATTTTTATCATTTTATCACTTATTAATAAATACAGCCATCGTTCTATTTTGATGCAAGCAGGATACTCAGGTGTCATTAGAGACCAGGCTGTATTTTGCATGAACTGCCTGTCATGTCTCCACCTTGGCTTATGACATCATTAATTTTTTTCAATGAAGCATTAGTTAATGGAAGTGCTTTTAAAAATCATCCCCAATAAACTAAAGCATTTAAAAATAATTTACTCAACTTCAGAGAGGTCCAACATATCAAACACAAAACTGGCAATTAATGCCTATTGTATGAATAGTCCTGAAATGATTAGAGGCTCCCATGGGGAGAAATTTGAAGTGGGCACATTTGGTACCAGGTGTTTGAGTAAAGGGTGTTATTTGTCTTGGGATGTAATTGGGATCAGCTACACAATAGAGGTTTAAACTTTATGCATCAGATATTATTACTGGGCCAACCCCAATGCCTTTCACCCAACTCCGGCTCCATTACCATCACTAATACTCATTTTCTTAGTAGGAGTTATCAATAAGATTATAGCTATTGTCAGAATCTGTTAGCCAAAAATCACTGACTCAGGATTTGAAGTTCAGCAGCTGCAGAGTTTATGCCACTAGCAGAACTCTTAACAATGTAGAGTATGTGCATGTGTGTGTGTGCGGGTGAATTAAAGTAACATGTAAGTGTATGTATGTTGAGTTGTTTACAGTCATACAGTTTTTGTGGGTTCCTAAGGAGCTGTTTGACTATATGTAGATTAGAAGTCCCTTTATCAAAAGAAGCTATGTGAATTGGCTACCATCCTCTACTAGAAAATGCAGTATAAAGAAACCATGTAGTTCAAAATTTATAAGCTAAAAATAAGATTATTAGATTAAAATATATGTATTACTTTTCTATCCCCGAAAGCAAGACATATGCAAGTTATACAGAAACAGTGACTAATAACTGGAGATCTAAAACTGAACATTTGTAAATCTGACTTTTTTTTAAAGAAAATAGCATGCAGTTATATCAATATCTTTTCACTTACTCATTCTGAAATATTTCACCAATTTTAGCATTCTAACATAATATGAAAATCTTGAATATATTTATTGCATATCATTTTAGTGTATGGACTATAATTGTCATGACACAGATTCTTTTATTATGTGGGCCATTTTAAACATTTGCTTAAATGCTTATGGTACACGAATTCCAGTTATAGAAACCTCTCTTTCCAGCGAAGATTATTTTAATGGCTTTCACTTTAAACTAAGTCTTCACCATCTGTTCTTTCTTTTATTCTAAATGCTAAAGGAAATCAATTTAAATGCATCATAAAAGAACTATTTTATGTTTTTAACATCTCTGTCTGGGTCTTGACTCTCAGTGTAAATGTATGTTGGCGATCTCCAAAAACATCTGGAGTCAAACAGCTGTCCATTGACTTCTGATTTGGACTACTTCCCAGGGAAGACAAGAAATCATTTTTAAATGAATGTGTAACAGACGAACACACCCCTTTTTCTTCCCTGACTAAAGTGGACTGTCACCATTACAATAGTAAAGAAATGGAAATTTTAATTTAAAGCTACTGAGGCTTTATGAGTAAACTGAGTTTTTATTTTCAGGCAAAGTTTTCTTTCCCTCAAGATTTTCTAAAGTATTAGCACTTGAAAATTTTATTTATTCATTGATTGCATTTGTTTTTTGGCCAAACCCCAGAAGCACCATTTTTGAACTAGTGCTGACAGACACAGTTGCTGCAGGAAGTTTCAAATGACTGAGAAGTCTCAAGGGACAGGAGAATCCATGAACATGACAGTGTCAGCAAGGGCTTACTGTAAAAACTTGGAAGGTGTTTCCAGGAGGACACTGACAGGTGGGACTCAGCCTGTCTGCAGTGCGCACCAGTATACACTCTGGTTTCTTTGTTCTTTCCGTGCTGTGGAATCACCAGCTAAGGCTGCAAGGATGTGAGCTGCCATGCCATTATCTTTGCACAATGACATTGTGGCCAGTTTGGCTTTCTCATGATAGGTTTGGGTACAATTAGTGTGTTTTAAAGCTGTGGTGGCCTTGGTCATGCTGACGTTGGTGTTTAGAAGTATCAAGTGGGCTGTGTTCACTGTCACAGTGAAGGCCCCTCACACCACTTTCTGAACCAGGAGCTGCTCCTGCGTGGGACCTGCTGCTTGACGTTGGCCTGGCCCTGTGCTCTCACACTCCCATGTCAGGGTCGCTTCAAGTGAGCCTGACACAGGATGGCATTTCTTAGGGGCTGGCTTCTGGGTGGCAGTTTTGCATCATCAGTTATATTCCAAGGTGCTCAGTGACTTTCACCACAGTGAATAACTGTGACTTTGAGTGCATTTGTGCCACTATAGGATTTCCTCGGAAATAGATTGTGACCTGAAACAAAATGAGCGCTATCCACATCAGGTAAGCTGGGTGTCAGTTATGATGACGGGGGTGTGGAAAAGAAGGTATGAAGGAGTAGAGTATCTTTTGTAAAGGTCATTGACTGCTAGAAGCATAAAGAACCAATTGATGGTCAGAGAGGCTCCAACCAGAAGACAACTAGTCTGCCTTCTGGGGGACTGTATGACCGGCATGGACTCCAGGAAGAGAAACATGCACCTCCAGTATGCCTACTGGCACGTGGGCTAAGAATCAAAGACAACACCCCCCCACACACACACCCCCACCCTGGTAAGCAACCTGCTGGTTCGGAGATCTGGCTAAATTGATAGCAACTAAGGTACATAAAGCAACCAAATGTTAGTATTGTTTCGTTGATTTTGCAGGCCTGGGGCTGGCAGCCTGAGCATCTCTTTGGAAGATGACAGTAGGCAATATAGCGAATATGGGGGATTCTCTTCTGTCTTGTCTTCGAGGCCCAATATGGTTCTCATTGTTTTACTTTATTCTGATTTTTTTTTGCTTTATTTTATATTCTGTTTTTATTCGTTTTATTGTGTTTGCTTTTGGTTTGATTTTACTGTACCTATTGGAATGGTCAACTATTCTGAAAATAACAAGATACACTATAGTAGCTATTGTTTTCATAGTATCTTTCTTTGAAGTTCTGTACCAGTTCTACTGCTTTGTTTTGATTGACTTTGTTCTGTTATGTTTTGTTGGATTTTACTATCTTTAAAATAAAATAAAATAAAAAGAACCAATTGATGTGACATGCATATAAGGAAAAGGTGTAGAAATGTACTGTTCTCCCCCTTCCCACAGTACTGAAACCTAGGCTCTGGTGCATACTAGGCAAACATTCTACCATTGAGTTACACTCCCAGCCATTTTTCAATTTTATTTTGAGACTGAGTCTAACGAAGTTGCTCAGGCTGGCTTAGAACTTGTGATTATCTTGCCCAGCCTTCTGAGTAGTTTGAGTTATAGGCATGTGCCACTGTGCCTGGCAAGAAATTTAGTTTTTTAAAAGGGAAATGCCTATTAAATGCTTAACCAATATTATTTTAAAATGAATAGGGAATTTTATAGCATGAATAGAACAAATACCATAATCAAAAAATTTTATTTTATTAAGCAGAGAAGGGGCAGTGAAAACTAGAAATATTTGGAACAGACACAAAAAGATGCAGCAAAAGGAGGATCCCCAAGAAGGGTGAGAAAGGAACAGGAGGCAGGCAGGCAGGGCAGAGGCCATTCTAGTGTTAGCTGAATTTTCTTTTAAAGTTCAGTACTATATAAGGTGTGACAGAAAATATGATGGATGTCTAATTTAAAAACTATTAAAGGACCAGGGATATAGCTCAATGGCATAAGAACCTGTCTGACCAATGCAAGGTCCTGGGTTCTATTCCTGGTAAAAAAACAAAACCAAACAAAACAAAAACAAAAACTATTAAAGTAAAAGACACAATGCCACATTAGTCCTTCTCACAATATCCCCTCTCGCTTGAAACATACTTAGCAGATTGCTCTTGCTACTTTCTGAAGCACTTTTGGAAGTCTGCTTTAGGGATTGTCTTTACTTGTGCCCTTATGGCTGCCTCAGTGTCTACCTCTCATGGTCCTTTTGACTTTGAGGAAGAGCCAGAAGTTGCATGGTTCCAGGTCCAGAGAATAAAGTTGATGAGGGCACACCACATGATTTTTAGGACCCTGCTTTTCCAATAGATTGCACTCAGCAGCAGCATTCACTGTATTACTGATCACACCTGGTAATGGCAAGAGGACATTCAAAACTGCTTCCGAAGGTGGCAAGGTGTGCTTGAAGTGAGAACAAATATTTTGAGGGAATTAATGGCAATATGTCTTTGCTGTAATAAATTAAAAAAATTTAGGCATTCACTGTATTTTTCAATCCTACCTTGTTACCAGTTGCCTACTAGGGGTATGGACCTTTGACTATTCTTACTTAGCTAAAGTTTTTTGCCTTTTTTTTTTTTTTTGATACTGGGACTCAAACTGGGCCCTCACACTTGCCAGGCAGGCACTGTGCCACTGAGTTATAACCCTGGCTCAAGTTTTTTTGCCTTTTGTAGGTTGACTTTGCTTACAGATGCTGAACTGTTCTAAAACATAAACCTTTAGAACAGACATTAAAAATTCAAATGTCTTCAGAGACCAAGTAGGAAATATAAATGAGTGAAGCTGAATGTAGAAGAAAAATTGCTAGAAGAATAATCGCATGTTAAAAGTTTTTCACTCAACTGTGGTTTAAAGACCAACATACTATGTCCACATATTCACGAAGCATGATGTTTGTTGCTTGTTTAACAAAGAATTGAAAATGCTCTATTTTACTTCTAGACCAAAATTTGAAAGTCAGGTCTCTCATTTTTGCATTGGGATTCTATGTAGAATTAGGTATGGAGTCCTTTAGCAGAGAAATAGATTTAGATTGATTAGATTTTATGTTGGACAGGCACAAAGGCAGGTACTTAAGCACACAGATATAGTCTTTATATATTGATTTTTATTGCTCTGATATAGTTGAATAATTGTGGTATTTCTTCTTATTTGGACGTTAGGATTTTACTAGAGTTTGGCCATGTCCATTTCTACATTTTCCTTCATAGTTCAACATTGAGAAGACAAAAAACCCATCAGTTCAGTAACTCAGTGTGGAATTGTTAAATTCACAAAACACTGTGAACAGTGTGTAGAAATTTTACTTCTTGTTTTATTCTTAAGAACTGAAAATGTCAGTTCTGCCTGATGGTAGTTTTTTGGCAAACTGTGTCTCCCTCTAGTGATGCTAATCATGATTCTTTTAAAAGCACAATAAAAACTGAACCCTCTGAAGGAAAACTGCATCCAATCCAGAAAAAAGATATTACTAAAAAAAATAACATTAGCACAGTAATACGTGGAGTTTTCTTGACTGTCGGAATAGCGATTTGGAGACTTAATTTTTATTATGGTTTTCAGGTAGGTGTTCATTCTACATGATGCTTATGTTCACTTTATAAGTTTTTGTAAAGCATGGTTCTTCTAATATATGTCATTCTGTTAAATAAAAGGCAGTTTATGTATTAACTGCTATTATGAAAATAGGGAAATCCTGCAACTCTCTGGACCTCAAATGATAGAAGTGAGCCTGGTGTAGCGGTGCATGCCCGTGCTCCCAGCTACGCTGGGTTCTGAGGCAGGAGGATCACTTGAACCCAGGAGTTCAAGTACAGCCTGGGCAATATGGCAAGACACTTGTTTTAAAAAGAAGAAAGGATAGAAACAAAGCCTTGTGTCTCAAATGATGTGCTGCAACTATGGTGGTAAAACCCCCTCCTTCCTTCATCCCTCACTGCTTATACTTACTTTTCACTCACAAAAATGAGCTCAGACATCCCAAAGCAAAGTGTTGTCACAACAAAATTATCTCCAGAGGCATTTCGGAGAATTCCCTGTACTACTTCCGTATTCAAATGTTTTTGTACAGAGTATTAATTTTGGGAACTAAGCACTTAGTCCCCCAGCTTGGGCCCACAAACTCAAAAGGCAAAGGATGTTCACAGAGGAGAGTTCCATGAGCTGTGGGGACCTCCCCAAACAACAGAGAGCCAAGTCTACTGAGGTTGCTGCTACATTAGCAAGGTGCTGACAACCTTGATCTGCTGCTTTAAAAACGAAGGAAGTTGGTTTCAAAGGTAAACATCACGTGGCAACTCAAGTCAGTGGTGGCCACCTTCCTGGCTGGGGTCAGAGGGGACTGTAATTGGTGGGAGTGGCCAGGAGGGAGGGCCCCTGAGGCTCCAATACAGTTTCAGGATTCCTCATAGGGCTCAACTCTACAAAGCTGATCTTGCAAAGGTCCCCGCAGTGGACTCTATAGAATGGTGACTCAGAAGTGTGGGAAAGACTGCAGCATAAGCAGTGAGTGGTTGGTGGGGTCCCAGGATTCTCAGTGACCCCCATCTGCCAGCTTCTTATGGGCTTCCTGGAAGGTAGTTACTTTTGGAAAGAGAAGTATTATGTAAGTGTAATTTTCATTATCTTAAAGGGCTGTATTGTTCAGTGTTCTCCCCAAAGCCAGAACCAACAGAGTATATCTCTGTAACTCTATCATCCCCCATTCATCGCTCTAGATTTATTTTAAGGAATTGGCTTAGGGGATACTGGGTGCCGGACTCAAGAGAGAGTTGATGCTGGATAGAATTTCCTCTGTCCTTGGCTATCTGTGTCCAGGTTTTCTTTTCTTACAGGAACATTAGTCACATTGGATTAGGACTCGCTCTCATGACCTCACTGTATTTTAATTATCCTGGTGAACACCCTCTTTGCAAATACAGCCACACTCAGGTCCCAGAGGTAATACTCCACCTTATGAATTTTTGAGAGACATAATTCAGGCATATACAGCACATGAAATATTTTGCTTTTAAAAAACGACATATGGGCTAGGTGTGGCAGTACATGGATGCATACCTATAACTTAAGCACTCTGGGAAGATGAGGGAGAGAATCACAAATTCTATCCCAGCCTGGACAATTTAATGATTTAAGAAGACCTTGTCTCAAAACAAAATAATTTTTTTTTCTTTTTTTGTGGCACCGGGGCTCAAACTCACAACCTCGCACCTGCCAGACAGGTGTTTAAGTCACTGAGCCAAACTCCCAGCCCTACTTTTTTGAGGCAAGGTCGCACTATGTAGCTCAGGCCGGCTTTGTGCTCACATTGTAGCCCAAGCCAACCTTGAACTCACAACACTCCACCTACCTCAACCTCCCAAGTGCTGGGATTAAAGGTGTGCATCACCACACCCAGCAACAAAAGAATTTTTAAAAAGGATTGGGGATATAGGTCAGTGTGAAGACCCTGGATTTAATCCCTAGCAACACACACACACACACACACACACACACACACACACCGTATAAGCAAAACACAGTGACTTCCCTTACTGGTTTTAGGATGACTTAATACCTGTGCTTGTACTGTGTTAGGGACTTTAAATAGCAGATTTATTTCATAATTGGTTATTAGTCAGGTGCAATTGTTATGCCCAGTTTTTAAGTGCTGAAAGGAAACACACAAAAGTGAAGGCCTGACCCTCTGGGATGAAGTCAGGAAGGGCCAGGTAGGGACTGAGACTGGCAATTGGGCCCCGTGCAACACTGTAGCCAGCAAATCACACCAGTAATTGCTGAACAGCTCTCAAGTGCTGCTTCTCAATCTATGGTCAAAATTCTTGGAGCCTTCATGGGAATGCAGATTCCTGGGTTCAGCATCAGACTTACTGGATTAAAATCTATTGGAAATTGAGGATAAGAGGTGCAATCCATATTTTCAAGAGGGACTTTTATGCCAATAAACAGTGTGTGTGTGGGGGGGAGAATGGAGGGAACTAGAATTATTTTGTAAGGTTCATCTGACTCTGCTTTTTTCAGTTCTTGATCCTAATATTTAATAGCCTTTACTATCTTGTGAGTGGAAGTTTTCTTAGGATTTATTCATTTATTTCACCAATATTCACTAAGCAGTATTGCCAGGTTCTATGAGTTTACAAGGATAAGTCAAATGTGAAATTTCTCTTCAAAGACTACATATTATTATGTTGATATTATTAAGTTTTAAAACATTCTTTCAAATGAGAAACATCTGTACCTGATTCTATTTTTAAAGCCTCTATTTTTCATAA
The DNA here is from genome assembly GCA_004363535.1 of Dasyprocta punctata. NCBI lineage: Eukaryota > Metazoa > Chordata > Mammalia > Rodentia > Dasyproctidae > Dasyprocta > Dasyprocta punctata. The sequence continues at coordinate 37,550 of RJWM01007096.1, read as the reverse complement.
ATGTGAGTGCTTTTATTTGCTACTCAGGAATGGTTCCATAAATCATGTATTTTAGTTAAGTCTCTTAATTTTCTGGTAGGAAGGTGAATAATATGCATTACTATCTATAAATAATCAAGACTATGTTTTTGAGAGAAGAATAGTAAAAAAATGTAGACCAGCTGCTGCTATTATTTGAGGTTTTGTATTGCTCTTGGGTTTTTATGAATGTATTGAAGTGTGCAGGTGCATGTATGTTTGTGATCCAGATAAAAATGTTAAACCTATCATTAGAACAGTTCTTTAAAAGGCCAAATTCTTTTTATGATAAGTAAAAATAAATTCACTGGTTCCTAATGTTCTTCTTCCAAAAATTCACTGAGAGAAACACGATTGCCTTCCACCCATTACCACCGTATGCCTTTCTGTTGGAGGCGGTCCTGGGACACCCATGTTTGCTGGCGGAGTGCCAGGGCCTCTGTGCGTGGAGGATGTGGTCAGGCTAGTTAGTGATGATGCCACTTCCAAGGGTCACAAGGCTAAGTAAGCTCCTTTATGGTTCCACAGTGTGTTACAGAACCTGGCAGCACTGTGAAGGCACTGTTTCCTGTCTGCCTTTCTCAGTCCTCTAGCCCTTGCTCTGTGCATCACGAAATTAAAGACCTAAATAGATGTCAGGGCAATGCCAACTGTCTGCAGCACAGGATACAAGGCTTATTATGCATTCACTACTTTTTTTTTGAGATGGGGTCTTGGCATACACCCTAAGGTGTCCTCGAAGTCACCACCCTTTTGCCTTGGCATTCTGAGAGCTGGAATTATATGTGTCTGAGCACAGCACATTGACTGCTCTCAAAGCCTACATTGCCTTCTTCTGTATAGAGTTTGAAGTGTGGTGGCAGTGAGGGGGAGTGCGAAGGTAGGGAAAGGGAGTGGAGTTTTCTTTTCCTAAGATCAGAGACTGTATTAGCTTTCTGTCGCTATGAAAAATATTGGGAGATAAATCAATTTAAAAGGGGGAAAAGTTTATTTTCTTTCATAGTATCAGAGTTTTTAGTCTATTTCCCTTGGCCACATTGCTTTGGGCCCGTGGCGAGGCAGCACATCAGGTTTGGAGCATGTGGTGGATAAAAAGTGTACACTTAGTGATAGAAAAGAAAGAGAAAGAGAAGGAAAAAGGAGGGACTAGGGTCCCAATATTCCCCTTCCACTGCATCTCCCCAGAGTTTTAACTTCCTTCCACTAGGGCCCCACCTTCTGAGGCATCAACTACCCCCTAGTAATGCCACAGGCTGGTGGCCAAGCTTTTAACATGTAGGCCTTTGGGGGACACTTAAGACGCATAGCAGAGACTTCCCGGGGAAATGGGGTGAGTCTTCCTCCAGGAGTGGGCTCCTTAAAGTGTCAGTGCGCTCAAGGTATCTAAGCAATAAATACTTTTTGTATTAAATCAAGACTAATTGTTAGGGGTTTTGTTTTAAGATTTTCTACTTTACTTGAGAGTGGGTCTTTTAAAGTCATATATACCACTCAACTTATTCTGTTTTCCTGGTTAGTTGGTGGAAAAGGACCTGGATTCTCCCTCTGAGCAATTAGGAGGCTCTTCCCACCACAGGTATTGGACTTTCAGTTAAGGTCTGGGCTGTTACTTTACCTTTAAAGGGAATACTGACACAAACACGGAAGTAAATCTAGAGATGAGGTAGCCATAGTCACAGAGATTAAGAGGCCACTGAGTTGACAGAAAGCCCAGCTGTGGCTCTGGGCTCTGGTGGTGGGGGCCTCACTGCCCTCCCCTGTGGCTGCTTCCTTTTATACTTTGGACTTACTTTCTGGGGCTCTCTTTCTTAACTGGACATTTTCCTTATGCCACGTCCTGGGTCAGGGGAGGGAATCCCACTGCTTATTGATTACTTATTGCTTTTGCCATCTCAGGTTAAAATATTATTTCTCCAAGGAAGCCCTGGAAAGGTAGAATACTCTTGCTATTTGCTCCATAGCATGTTATGTTTCTCTTCTTTAAAACTGCATCCCAACATTTTATTTCTTGCATATTTGTCTTGGTCACTCAACTATAAGCTCTGTGAGTGGGAGAATTTGTTCTTTTATGCCCATGTGTCACAGGACCCCACACACTGTCTGGATCATAGTATATGCTTCGCAAATATTGGCTTATTTAAATTGATATTCTTTCCCCCTGTAAACTTTCTGTGGCCAGGCTGTCTCAGCTTCTGCTAATTTTGAGAAGTGTTATTTATTTAACTTACCTCTGTCTTTAATGCTAAACCTGAAATTGACATTGATTCTAGGCTGTCCTAAGAGAATCTTGAATAAACATGGTGTTTGACTTTTATAGAGCAGAAGCTGTGTTCTGGAGATCCAGGGTTCCTTGGATGTGTTGTCAGGCCTCAGCAGGGTGAGAGAGGTTAAATTTGCAGGCACTGATACCCCCCACAATCAGTCTCAGAAGTAGAAACACGAAGAGGCACACAGCCACATTTATTACCTAACAGATACTGCTCTGAGAACTTTACACAAATGAACTAATTTCTTATGGCGACACTAAGTGGAAAGGGGAAACTGAGGCATAGGCCAGACATGTTGTCTGTCCAGCATCACCCAGATAGTAAATGTAGAGCTAGATTTGAAGTCAGCAATCTGGTTCCAAGTCATGTTCTTGATGACTACAGTCTTGTCCTTCTGTCTTGTCCTGGCAACTTGGCTCTTGGGGGTCACAGTCCGCACTTGAACTCTCTCCCTAGAAGGTGCCTGAATAGCAAAGATCTTCTCAAGCAGTTTGTTGTGGTCTTTAGCTTTATTTCCATGGTCCTGTGACTGAGTCATGAGTTTGGGGACAGCTTTTGTGTTCATGTGTCGAGATGTGTAGGGTGACCCTCACTTGGGAGTAGGCTTGACTTGGTGAAAAAAGAGGAAGGAACTGAGCCTCCAGGAGCATCTTCAAGTGCTCGCACTGGGTTCCTCTTCTTGGAGGTCAGAGGCTTAAGTCCCCCTGCCAGCCTCAGAATGTGTGTGTTCTCCCCTTCCTACACTGGGAGGTAAGGCTCAGTTTGCCTGAGGAGTTCCCAAGGGTGAGAGCTCCAAGGGGGACTGAGTTTCCAGAAAGCAGCAGGATGCCTCACTTGAATCATTTACTTGTCTTCCTCATCAATTTGTGCTCTTAAAAGAGTAAAAAGCACAGTGGACAATCAGGGTCACTGCACAGCTATCTTTGATGTAGGCTCAGCTGTATGAAGAGAACAGGCACATTTCTATGAGTTTCCCTCCTGAACTCTGAGGACACCTGCCACCCAGCTGGCACCCCGTGCCTCCAAATGCCTGGTCACCTTCCTGCCATGTGTGTGTCCTTGCCCCTAGACTCCTTGGGCTCCAGGTTGCTCTTCCTTCTCCTTATTCAATGGCCCTTGCTGGGACATCACTTAAGAAAGGCCATACTGATGTGTAAAGGGTGCTCCCTTCCCTAAGCAGAAAGGTGGGAAGTAAAGAGACTTTCAAAATTTAATGGCATTAAACTGTACATGTAAAATAATGATAAATCAACAAAACTTTTTACAATACTGGACAGCAGTTCCACCTGCATTTGCTTTTCAAACTGTGTTGTTCTTTTTAAAATGTTGTGTGCACAGAATACCTCACAGTTACACCACAAGCTGTGAACCCTGGATTTTACTGTAAAAAGACAAATCTCTGGCCACGGGTGTCGCTTTGGCTCCTTGGAGCTGAGAGCCGAGAGGGGGCGCCGCACAGGAGGCAGTGCCGGTCTTCGAGGAGCGCAGAGTGGCTGCGCCATCTGTGTCCTGGAGGACGCGCCTGGCGCTGCGCTCTTCTCCAATACCATCTTCTTCCCTTTTGCAGCTTCCCACTTCCCATCTGTGCCCACCCACTGGTTTCTCAAAGAATTTAAAAAAAAAATTGGCATGATCGAAGGAAAAGACATCGGGAGTATGTGGGTGCGGCATCCTAGGATCACTTTGTCAGAGACACTTGGCCACAGCGACCTGGCCGGCTTCTCGTGCCCATTCCGGAAGCTGTGACCCGGTGCCACCGACTGGGGCTGTGCATTTTGCCGCACGGTGAAGATCAAAGCGCTAGTTGTATTTTGTAAGTTGCCAGCAAACATTTTCTTTTTCTTTTCTTCTTTGCCAGTGCTGCCTATTGACTCCAAAAGGCGTCGTCAGAAAGCCGATGATTAAAGAGGTGGAATCGGAGCAGGAGTAATAATTACCTATTTTGCTTGGGTGCAGCGCTTTAGAGACAATGATGACCTTGCCAATAATGATTAGGTTATCACCTTGCCACTGTGTCCGAAGGATATAAAAATTAAAGATGAATGTTAGGCCAGCCTTTGCTGTTCAATTCTCTGATTCAAATAAATCTAATATTCCAAAAGGGGAAAAAAAAAAACTCACAGCAACCCCCAGTTTTAAGCAACAGTTATTTCTGAATACAACACAACTATATGACTGTTTTAAAGCTTTTTTTTTTTTTTTTAAATGAGACTTGGTAAAATGGCTGTTTTGTTCAGTTATAAACACTTTGAAGCAGCCAGGAATTTGAAATCTCACAGCACATTTTGCGGAATGCTGTCTAGATTCTGCCATCTTGCTGGAAAGCTCTCACATTGTTCCTAGTAATAGCTTCTTACTGACTGAAGAATGAGACTTTATTTGGGTATAGATGAATTACTGCAAATTCAACTTCTCCAAAGGAAATAGCTCAAAATAATAGATCCTTGTACACACCCTGCTTTGTCGCTGTGCTTTGGAAATAGAGAGAGTGCTGGAGGACAAATGTGGGATGTGTAGTCAAGATGACCAAAAGATCTCTTTAAATTTGGCTTTTTCCTCAGTTAGGAGTGAAATAAGGAGGTGGCAAGAACAAAGCAAATCAAGAGGCTGTCCTCATGAGAAAACCCTGTGATGAATGCTTCTTTTAAAGGCCCTATCCTTAGGAATGGCCAGTGGAAATTCTCAGTTTCCTTTATCAACCTTACTTAGTGCTAGGTGTCAAAGTTAGCTTGTACAAGCAGTCTCCAATAAAGACCCATGAAGGTTCATGGTCTGAAGGAGGCTCCTTAATGATTCAGTTAAAGGCTTTCAGTGACAAAGAGAATATAAATTGTGTTTCATTGGCCACACCAAATCACAGCCTCCAGAGGTCTGGGTTTTTATGTCGTTGCCTGTGTACCACTCATTCCCTCTCCCCACACACTCATTCGTACCCAATCTCATCTTGCAGAAGGGTCTTTGTCTAGCTTTTCCTGAATTTTCTTATGCAACTACTGTCTTTGTCCTGAATTTGTACTTCATCAGGTAAGATCACCATCCTTTCAAATGTACCCGCAGGTCAGCAGTCTTCACTTAGCCAGTAAAATAAAAATAGTTGAAAATGACATGTAGGAAAAAAATTTCCCATCTGAAAATTTGAAGCAGTAGAAGTTGGATTTTGCGAGTTTGTTTTGGGTAAGCAGCAAGCATATTTCCCTTGGTTGGTTCAGCAACAACATTTCTGTCCCATCATCTAGTTAGGGATGAATGGCATATTGTGGTTTCCAAAACTGAGACTGCATATGCTGCACCCAAACTTGCTCAATTTGGGAAGCTCACGAGTAGGCTTGCCTTGAGATTTTTTTTTAAATTCCCCTGAGTTTTTCTTTTGGCCAAAAGAGAAATTGTTTCTGTGCCACTCAAAATACTTGAACTCATATGCACCCCAGAGTAGAGAAGTAGCTAGTGAGACCCTTCTCAGAAATTCACTGACATGGAGTAGGGGGTACAGGAAACAAAAAGACCACAGAAGCTCTTGTGTCCTTTTTCTTTTCCCCAGAAAAAAAAAAAGATTGATTTTTGAGCCACAAAGAGAAGCTCCCAAGAGAAAATGCTGGGTACATTTGTGATGTACCTGGAGCTCCTTTGATAAGCTTGTCAAGGTGTTCTTTGATTAATCTTTAACTACTTACTATAAAATTGCGTACAACCCAGCTTGTGCCTTCTGTATGTGGTGTAGATATGTCAAGTCCTGTGAAGGAGAAAGAGGCAGAGAAAGATAGCTTTTGGAGAAGGTGCATAAAGGGAAAAATAATGTAGTAGTAGGAATGTCTTAGAGGTGACTATAAAATATATTCATCTTCATTTCTCTAGAATGAGAGCAATGAATGGGAATGGCTACAGTAAACCAAATAAGAACAAGTAGGAAGACTAACTGACTTTCATGGGCCAGGTGCTACGTTAGACTCTGAAGGAAACCTCAAGGAATATAAAATACATGGTCCCTGTATTCTTCCTGGAGCTTCTAGTCTAGCAGAAGTGTCTATCATGCAGAAGTGATTGATACACTGAAAAAGCACAGCTCTTTACAGAAGCAAAATACAATTTAATTTTGCTTCCATTGTTCTTATAACTTCTATTCAGTGAGACCATTATCTCCAACCCCTGGATAATATCTCTTACCTGTAGGTCCCTTAGACCTCCTGATCATTTTCAAAAGGTCTCTGGTCAACTTGAGTCACAGTTTCACTTTTGCAATTAACCTGTCTTGTTTTAAGCAACAGTAAAAATTTGACCTCAGCCTATCTACTGCTCCTCCCTATTTCCTCCAAGGCCTGGCTGCCTATAGTTTGAGAGGATGCTGAGGAGTCTTTTGAGTTCTAGTTCCCCAATCCCTGTCACTGCCTTGCCATGGCTGTAAATTGTGTGTTGGGGGCTGCGCAGCAGACATAATAGCCTGAGCCATGCTGGCCTGGCTGACTGGTGCCCTGTCTTCTGTCCTGGCAGGGGCTTTAAGCTCTAGGACTTGAACCTTGGGAAGTTCTCAGAAACAAGCCTCATCCTTCTTGGACTTCCCTTGTTCTGGGGTGGAGGTCTTTTCCTTCCTTCCCATTTCCTTGGGTGTACCTTGCTCAGCCCTGTCTATCCTGTGGGAAATGGCTAGTCTCATTCTGCTGAGTGTCTTCCTCCTCCAAGAAGCCCAGGTGGACATGTCAGATAGGCTTCCTCTTATGGGTCCCACAGACACACCTGGTTCTGGGTACCCTCATTTACCCTCCCCCACCATCCCACAATGCAGTCCCTGCCACCTGCATTCATCTGTACATTTTTGCTCTGCTTCTAACCTGTTCAGTGGTTCCTTGACCATCTGAGGCAGATTCTGGGATAGAACCCTATGTGAAGTTGACTTGTGCCACAGGGTACTGGCACCTCCTAACTGTAAGAACATGCCTTGTGAAGCCCACTACTGCACCCTGAACATTCCAGTTTCCTTACAGGACCTTGGGGCATGAGGCCTAGATGGTCTCTCCATGCCTCTCATTTGTGTTTTGATATCTTTGTTCTGGCAGTAGAATCTTGGATTGTCAAACAAGTTCCTGGGGTGTTTTCCTCTGCATGGTGGAGATGTGCAGTAAGCTTGGTGTTTTGACTTGAATGTGGGAGCTTCAGCCAGGGGTGAGGGGAGGAGGAGAGAGAAGGAGAAGACAGGAAGGCAGGAGAGGAAGGGAGGGGGAAGACAGAGGACCCGACTGCGCTGGAAGCCGATTTGCAGTATGATCTGGGGGCTGTAACGGCACAGCACTTTGAGTGTTACTTCACTTACGCCTCATACCTAGTGAGGTATCACACTCGGTATCACCATAAAAGCAGAAGACACTGAACTTCAAGTAGTTTAAATAACTTTCCCAGAGACAGCAATTCAGTAAGGAAACTGGGACTCAAACACAGGCCGGCTGGCCAGATTCTGTATTTGTCGCCTCAGTAACATTGTGTGTGGCCTGGATGAAAGAGCCTGCGGTGAAAGGGTGATTTTTGATAGAAATTCAGGGGAAAGAAATGAAGAAACTTGAGGCACAGAGTAAAAGTGCCCTTGCTCCACCTCTTTCTTGACTTTCTGGGCTGTGCATCTCGCTCTGTTTACAACAGACCCTTGTGGGACGTCCTGAGGCTGTGCCACTTGGTGCTGGCACCGTGGCCATCACCGGACCACTGGGGATGTGACTGTGCCTCGGGACATGAGCCCGCTTGTTCGCTCACTCTCAGTGAAAAGAGTTTTGAAATGAGTTCTGAATAGACAGCATTTTCTTTGTGCGGTTGGTAAATAACACAGAGCAAAGTTAGCAAGTTGCAGCGCTTCTGTGTTCTGATTCTATGGAACCTTTTTGTAGGGAGAAGGGCAGGATGTTTTTAACAGAATGTGACCTCACAGGAATACTAGAGGTAAGGAGCAAAAACTGACTGAGATAACTGCATATTTTACATCTTGGAAAACATGGCTTTTAATAAAGCTGCAAAAGGAGAGAAAATTTCTGGCATCACACTACACAAAAACCGATGTCTGGTAGCGTTTTGCAAGGTGCCATTCACATTGGTTCAGCAGTTGTTTAGATTTGATTACAGATCAATGGTTTTCTTATGATAATTTTCATGTGTGCATTTTTTTCTTCTTTAGAAAATAATAAAGTATCTGAATGGGTCAGCGTGGAGAAACCCTAGGAGAAATAGCATAAGAGCATTTTGGAACATATCCAGGAAGAGATAACTTTCGGCATACCTGTAGACATTCACCAGGTAAAGGTAAGGAAGAAATTTTGTCAAAAGTAAATTCAGGTTATTTTATTACATCTCACACTGACTTGAACTTTGAGAGGAAAAAAACACATCAGTGATTTTGCAGGCATGGTCCTGGTAGCCCTGTGTCAACTGTGACAATTGCACTCACCTAGAGTTGCTTCTAATGCTTTCTTTAGAGGAACTAAGGACATATTAATGGGGTGGAGGGGACCTGACAGATTATGATATTTAATAGGCACTTTTACTAAAATGTCAGTATGTTTAATACTGCAAATGTTACTTGTACAGAATGGAATTTCTTTTAGGTTTATATTTGCACTGGGACTGACTCATTTTCTATTTAGAATTATTTTTTAAAAAAACACTTTATATGGTACTCAGATGAGAGGTACATCTGTTGCTTACATATAATAAGCATCGAATATGAAGCTATGTTGAGTACTTGAGCCATTTGTTTGTCGCTATAGGAGACCTGCAACATATGCATGCTGTATGTCTCTTTACTGAAATATAGGCACTAAGAAATCAAATTTTATGATTTTTTTCCTTAAGCAGTAAGATGTGTCTTTTAATCTCAAGTTAATTTATCTCAGCGGAAGTGACTATCATTTAGAATTGTCAGATAAGTGTTTTGAATGAAGTTTAGAGGGACAAAGATTGCATTGATCACTATGTGGTACTTGGGATTCTGGATGAGTTTCTTAAAGCAAAGCTTAGTAAACACTTTTATTTGTTGGCATGGTGTATACACATACCATTAGCATTGTAATAAGATTGTTTCCCCAGTATGCATAGAAATCAAGCTGCTGGTTCTCAAGGTTGTGTCACTTTTATGCCTCATGATTGTGGGTGAAGTAAAGCAGTAATAACTAGAGTAGAACCAAAAGTGAGGTGCACAGCAGTTTTTCCAACAGAAAAGAGATTCTGATTTCTGAGCTATTTTTAGGCATGTTTATTGCATGCAACTTGGTGCCTTGATTTTTCTAACTAATTCAGATAAATTACTGTCAGATTAACTGGAATGGTCCCTTCAGATCAATTTAGAATAAATAATGCAAAAGAAGTGATACTATGTAAGGCATGTTCATGCAGCCCAAATAAAAATGATGACATTCTTAGAAAATTAGTCTTACATTAAATAAATTCAAATTAACATGTTTCCCTTACTGACTTTATAACCAAACTTTTTAGATGACATAATAGTTTTAACTTGTAATGGTGCTAATTATCTAGAAAGAGTGCTATCTCCCATGTGAAATAAAGAAATCAAAGAATACAATCTAAAAAAACTTAACTTTATGTATTTAAATGATTTTACTTAAAATGCAGCTCTGCATGTTCCCACATAAGAAGTAAAAAATTACAGCCCCTTGAGCGCTGTTGATAATCTGGGTAGCTATGTGGGAGGGTAAATTGTTGTCCAGAAGCCACTTACAGATGTGCCCCAGGAGAGGGCAGCACAGAGCAATAAACACCAAGAAGTTAACAAGTACTGTACTTGTCTGAAAACTGGGACGGGAAATACCTGCTTAAAAGCAGTACATTTACGACAAAGCATCCTTCAGCAAAATCATAGATCTCTAAAATAATAATTAAAAATGGTAATTTCTAAATGGGTCTCTCATCAAATACTTGGAAAATTGAGGTGCAAGGGACAAAACTATAATTCTTTGGAGTCCCTGAAATGTTTGTACTTTGATTTTCCTTTTCATTTTATTACAAAACACTGTAAAAATTCCAGCACCAGTGATGCACACAAATTCATTCTCATTCTACAAATTTTCAGAATGATTTTTTTAAATGAAAAATCACTAATTCAGGTTTATGCAAGAATCTATGAAACAGCATTTGAAGAAAAAATGTAGTTTAGGAAGTTTTCCATTCAATTCATATTTTCTTGAATCAAAACAATAGCAGATTGTTTTACTTGTTAAATTTTTTTCTCCTCAGAATTACTACAGTGATTTTTCAAAATATTAAACGTCGAGCATTCATTTTACATTGGAGATCTGGAAAGAAAAGCATACTAGATTGGAGCAGAATCCCGGACAACTTACAAGGACAGTTTTGCAGAAATATCTTTTATTTTGTTCTACTATTATTAGAAAACCCTAGTTTATTAGTCTATGGGTAGTGTTTGGTGTGCCTAAGTATCTTCATATTGAATTTTATCTTATATCCTGAAAGCTAGCACTTAAGATTATTCTTATAGGCTAATTAGGATCATAAAATCCCTTTTTCTTTTTCAAAAGTTCATGAACACATAACAAATTGGAACTACTTTTATAAGCCAAGTGGCCTCTTATGCCATTAGCTTTCTTGGATTTACCTTCTAAATGACTTTGGCTCGTATTGACTTTAGATATTTGACATATCAAGTATTTTTGTCTTTGAAGGTTTCCCAGGCAACTGCAACAATTCATCTGGTTCCAGTCATGAGTGCCCTTGAACTCTCAGCTCACTTCTCTTCCCTGTGTGGTATATTATGTAGAGCAAAGGGAAAAACACCAAAGACTTCATGGAGTAGGCTAATATGAAGGCTTCATTAAGAGGAGGGTGGATTTCACAGAGTGTGCCCTTGGATGTAGGGTCTTCAGCTGGCTGGCTCCCTCTGTTAAGCTGTCTTTGGAAGGTGGGTGAGGAAGGAGGCTACAACTGGAACCCTGTGTTATGGGTTGGACTCACTGTTCCTCATGCTTACTGCGCTGGTTCTTGAGAGTGGAACCCCTAACTCTTGTCCTAAGTCACCCCTAGAGCTCCTTATGTACAGATCTGGTTGCGTTTGCCTCCAAATGTCTGAGTGTTCCCTCAGTGAGGAGCCTAGCTGTCACCCACACATGCTGATCTTTGTGCATCACTGTCTTAGCTCTTTCCTCTCACATAACCCATGATGAAGCCAGGAGTGGAATCTTGTGCCATTACACTTGGAGGGTAGTTATGTAATTACCTCAATAGTTGCTAAAACACAGAGGAAAGAAGATATCCAGGTGTCTGATTTTGTGGTATGTGGAAAGTGCTTCTTTTTGGCATTGATTAAATTTTGTGTTTCATTTAAAACAAAAGTCCTTTGCCTGATTTAGGCAGCCAGCACTGTTTAAATTTCATTTTTCTCTTTTGTTTTTTTGCTTTACTTTGGTTCTTGCCTTTATAGCTCATTGAATAGTGACATAAGGCAATAGTAGATGTATATCCCGCAAGCCTCACTAGTGGAGCTCTTCAAATGGGAGCAGATTACTCTTCTAAATACAGAACTTCTACAAAAGCTTCCCTATGACACTACATTGAATTCAAAATCTAGAAAGCTGCACCAGTTAAAGCTGGGTAATCTGCATCCTGCGTAAAACGATGGCTGCTTCCTCTCCTACTCTCTCCTCACTGCTCCCTATTCCTTTCTCCTTGTGTTTGTTACATTTTGTTTTGCTGAATTATCAAGACATAAACATTCCATTGAAATGCTTCTATATAGTAGATTTTTAGAGATCTCCTTTTATAGGTCTATAACAAATTTTAATAAGGACATTTTTACATGTATATGAAAGCATATAGAGTGTGAAACTTACACATTAGTTGCTTTAGCTACCAGTCCTCCTACCAGCTACAGCTACCACTGTGTTTAACGTTCTGAATCACTGTTAAAATTAACATAGATAAAATGTAATTTTATAGTAGGAAATGTAGTTTTCAGGATGTGAAATAATAGTAATCAATTTGAATAAATATTTGATATTTGTTTTTATAAAAGTTTTAATCCTCAAAATAGAACTCTGACCAAAATAGGGATCTACCAGGATCAATGAAACAGGTGGCATGAGTCATATCACTGGCTTTTAATTAAACAGGATGCTGTGGCTGTTGGCGTGGACTGGGCTACACATAGGCAGTTGTAAAATTTGTTAAGCTGAAATCCAGCTGGAGAGTTCTTAATCAGATGCGCTTATTTTGATAATTTATAATCTATCTGTGTATTCAGAGCCTTGATGTTATAGTTTTGATACCTAACACCCAGTTTTAAAAATTCAAAGAGGTATATGAATGTGGAGACTTGGGTAGTTATTCCCAAGCCAAAGGTTTGTATTCTTTTTTTATGCAAAGCTAATATGTATAATAGAGAATCAGTCTTTCACTGTATCGTTTTGTCATCCTGTTTCAATAACTGAATGAATATTCGGAATTAATAAGCATAACGTTTGTATATGCTAAAGACCAGTCTAAGCTCTGCATTCATTGATGGGAACCTTAAACAAATGCTTCTTTTCATCAGCTTGTTCAAAAGGCATAAACATAATTATGATTCTGAGGCCATAACATGTAGGCTGGTTAAAATAGGAAATGGGTTTGGACGCAGTAACTTTAAGTTATGGGTGGCATGTTGTTTTGAACAATTGGGAAAATGTGGAAAAAACTAATTTTTAAAAATATGTAGATATTTCTATTTTACTATTTTGCAAAAAAAAAGTCTGAATATTTGAGGCTATCAGTAGGGTTTTGGAGGAATTTATTTTTAACAGGTCTTCAGTTAAAATTCCAACAAGTTGATATTTATTACTTGAAGAAATATAGAAAAGTGGTAGAAATATCAAAGGATAAATTAGCTTTAAGTTTCTCAAAATGCTAAGAGGGGCAGTAGGGAGAAAAAGGGACTCAGCACACCATCTTATGCAATTCTGCGTGGTGTCTTCTGCTAAGGTTAGTTCACAGAAGAAATACTGAGTTTAGGATCATGTCTGTCTTGATTTCCTCCTTCCTTCCTCATCCTTCACAGCACCTGCTCTTTTATTTTTTAAACATTTGGGCTGTTATGAAACCAGAGAAGGATGCTGGGAATAGGTGTCCCTGGGCTGGAAAATGCCATTCTGGTTCCTCTGTCTGCAATGTGTGTCATTCATTTCTGTGACAAATATCCGAGCACTTCTCTGAGTCAGGCATTGGTCAAAGTGCTGTTGGATGTGTTGTCTCATTTTGTAGCCTTAGAGGTGGTTACTGTGCAGGTGAAGAAACTAAGGTTTTTAGAGAGGGAAGAACTTTCTATTTTAAAAATTTTTATTAGTACATGTTTGCAGTACATAATAACCACATTCACTGTGGGGAGTTAGTGCATGTATACCTTTTTCTTCTTTTTTCCATCCTCTCCTTCCTCCCTCCCTCCATCTTTAGATGTCCTTCCCATTTGCAAAAGATCTTTCTCCCTGTTTGGAAGAACTTTCATACCACAAAGATAGTTAGTCTCCAAGTTGAGATTGAAATCTCAAGCCATAGCTTTCCTCATTACTCCTTCAAAAAACAGACTGGAACCTAAGAAGCTTGTTCTTTTTGAAAATTTTTTTTATCTTGTAATTATTTCAAACCTATTAAAAGTTGTAAGTTCAAAATCTATGAGCATAAAGAGTCCCCAAATACTCTTCACCCAGATTTTGTTAACATTTTACTAAATTTGTTTCCTATTCATCTATTTCTCTCTGGCATTGTGTGTAATATTTATAAGCATATTTTACTTTGGTATCAGGAATTGAATTCAGGACCTTGCACTTGCCAGGCAGGTTCTTGTCCTGCTAAGCCGTATCACCAGCAATAAACATATTGTTTTGTCATGAAGCATTTGTGACACATTGCTAGACATGATGCTGCTTCACTGCTGAATATCTCAGTGTATATTCCAAAACACATGTATGTTATCTTAAATATCTTACATACCCATTACACAAGATCAAAATCATGAAATTAGCAGCAATAACATTTAGACTTATTCATATTTTCCAGTTATCCAATAATGATTCATTACAGTACATAAGAAATAATCAAATGAATAAGCCAAGCAAAACACAAAATCTATTTAAAAAAATATGTAATGTAAGATCCAATCCAGGACCATGCATTGTATTTAATGATCATATATCTTCAGACTCATTTATTTTTTTTTCAATTTTTATTTTAAAGATAGTAAAATCCAACAAAACAAAACAGAACAAAGTCAATCAAAACAAAGCAGCAGCATATTTCAGGTAAGCCTCATGGTAACCACAAAGCAAAAACCAAACAAAACTTACAGAAAATTCACAAAATTAAAGAGAAAGCTTAGTAAACAGAAAATGAATAAATCATAAAAGTGGACAACAAGAAAGGAACAAAGGAACAAAGGAGCTATAGAACAACCAGAAAACAATCAACAAAGTGGCAGGAGTCAGCTTCTTCCTATCAATAATAACTTTAAATATAAATAGATTATACCCTCCGATTAAAAGAGTATTTGAGTGGATAGAAAAAGAAGATATGACTATACACTGCCTACAACAGACCTGTTTTATCTTTAAGGACATACAAAGGCTGAACGTGAAGGGATAGAAGCAGATATTCCTCCCCAATAGTAAACAAAAGAGAGTAAGTTAGCTATACCTGTATCAAATAAAATAATCTTTAAGTCAAAAACAGTTATAAGTTATTTAATTGGAAAAGAGCTAATTCATTAAGAGTATATAAAAATTGTGAATATATAGACACACATCACTAGAAAACCTAAGTGTATACAACAAATATTAATAGATATGAAGAAATAGATAACAATGTAATAATAGTAGGGGACATTAGTATCCCACTTTAAACAATAGATAAATCAACCAGGAAGAAAAACCAATAAGGAAATACTGGACTTGAAATTCACTTTATGTGTAAATTTGGTATAAGAACTGAACAGACATATATAGGAGTTTCCATCTAACAGCAGCAAAATTTGAATTCTTTTCTAGTGCATGAAGAACATTATTCAGGATGTGGTCTAATCATATGTTAGGCCACAAAACAAGTCTTAAAAAATCCAACAAGACTGAAATTATAGCTAGCATCATTTTTAATCATAACAGTATGAAACTAGAAATCAAAAGCAGGATGAGTCTTGGAAAATTCACAAATATGTGGAAGTTAACAACATGCTCCAGAATAACCATGGGTCAAAGATGAAATATAAAAGAGAAATTTAAAAGATATCTTGTGATCAATTATAATGGAAACTCAATTTGCCAAGACTTATGCAATGTAATAAAAATGTTAGAGAATTTTATATAAATTAATGCCTACCCTAAAAAAGATCCCAAGAAGATATAAAAAGAATAAACTTAACTCATAGTCAGCAAAAGAAAGGAAATAATGCAGATCAGAACAAAGAAAAATAGCAGAAAAAATTATGAGAAAAAGTTCAATAACACAAAGAGATAGTACTTTGAAAAATAAAGCAACAAACTTCTAGCTAGACTAAGGAAAAAAATATGGAGAAGACTCAAATTAATAAAATCAGAAATGAAAGTGGGGCCATTATAACAGATGCCTCAGAAATAAGAAGGATCATAAGGGACTATTAAGAATAATTAGATGCCAACAAATTGGATAACGTAGAGGAAATGGGTAAATTCCTAGAAAAATATAACCTACTAAGATTGAATCAGGAAGAAATAGGAAGCTTTAACAAACCAATAACAAATAAAGAGATTTAAGAAGTAATTAAAAACCTTCCAACAAAGAAAGGCCAGGACCAGATGGCTGCAGGCTGAGTTCTATCAAAAGATCAAAAAATGATTACAAATACTTCTTAAACTCTTTCCAAAAATAGAGCTACAGAGAATACATCCAAACACATTTAACCATGTGTCACCTTGATACCTAAGCCAGTTAAACACACTGCAAATGAGAAAACCATAAGCTGTTGTCTTTGGTGAGCATAATTCAGAAATCCTCAATAAAATTTAGCAAACCAAATTCAACAACACATCAAAAGATTATACATCATGGCCAATTGCAAGGCTGGGTTAACATGCACAAAGAAATCAGTGTGATATGTCACGTTAATAGAATGAAAGAAATCACATAATCATCTCTGTTGACACAGAAAAAGCTTTTGACAAAGTTCAGCAACCTCTACTGATTCAAACTCCTAATAGTTTAAGTGTAAAAGCAAAGTTCCTCTACATAATAAAGGACATTTATGAAAAACCTCCAGCGAACATCATAATCAGTGGGAAATAATTGAAAGCTTTTCTGTTAAGATCTGATACAGGCAGGAATGTTCACTCTTACCACTTCTCTTCAACACATTTTATGAAGGTTCTAGTAAGAGCAATCAGACAAGAAAAACAGAAGCCATCCAAATCTGATCTAGTTGAAGAAGAAATCAAGACAAAATTCCTTTTATGATAAGGAATTTTGGAATAAATTTAGGAATAAATTTAAGGAAGTGAAATATTTGTGTTTTAAAAACTGAAAGACATTTATGAAAGAAATTGAAGAAGACACAAATAAATGAAAGGATAACCTGTGTCTATGGATTGAAAGAATACATTTAAAATTGCCTGTACTACTCCAGGGAATCTACAGATTCAGCACAATCCCTCTCAAAATTCTAACATCATTTTTAGTGGAAATACAAAGAATAATCCTAAAATTCTTATGAACCCATAAAAACTCCTAAATAGCCATAGTGCTAAGGAAGAAAGACAAAAGTTGAAGGCATCACACTTCTTGATTTAAAATTATATTACAAAGATATAATAGTTAAAACAGTGTGGTTCTGGTGTGGAAATACAAATATAAGTCAATGTAACAAAAAGTGCAGAAATAAATCTAAGCATATGTGGTGAACTAATTTTTTAAATAAGGCCATGGAATACAAAGGGAAATGAATAAGTTCTTCAATAAATAGTGCTGGCAAAACCAGATTTTCACATGTAAAAAGGTGAAGTTGGACCCTTGTTTTATACTATACATGAAAATCAAGTCAAAATAAGTAGAATACCTAAATATAAAACCTCAAAAAATGAAACTCCTGGAAGAGAACATAAGGAAAAGCTCCTTGACATTGATCTTGGAAATAATTTTTTTGATATTACAGCAAAAGCTTAAGCTACAATAGCAAAAATAAGTAAAAGGCATGATATCAAATGAAAAAGCAGAAGGTATAACAAAAAGAGAGGAAAAGTCATACTACAAATGAGAGAATATATTTGTAAGTCACACTTCTGATAAGTGGTTAATATCTAAAGTCTTAAAAATAAACCTCATAACTCATTAGCATAAAAAACAGATAATCCAATTAAAAATTTTTTAAATGAGCAAAAGAACCTAACAGACACTTCTCTAAAGCAGACATAAAAATTACCAAGAGATATGTGAGAAGATGCTCAATATCACTAATCTCAGCAGTGCAAATCAAAACCACAATAAGATACTACCTCACACCTGCAAGAAGGGCTGCTGGGTTTACATGTGAAGGAGATGAAATCAGTGCCTCCAGTGCAGCACTTTTCACAATAGGCAAGGCACAGAAACAGTCTGTGTCTGTAGATGGATGAATAGGTAATGAAATGGTCACACACACACACACGTGTGTATATACAGTGAAACATTATTCAGCTTTAAAAAATGAGTTCCTACTATTTGCCACAACATCGATGAACCTGAAGGAAATTATGCTAATTGAAATAAGCCAGGCAAAGAAAGTGGAATATATGATCTCACATGTACTGCACTGTAAGTGGAATCTTAAAAAACAAAAAGAAAAGAGAGAGAGTCAAATGCACAAAGATAGTGAGTAAAAAAATGACTATCAGAGGTGGGTGTTATGTATTTGGGGGAATAAGATGGGAATATACAGGTGAAAGAACACAAAGTGGTAGAAATTTAGGATGAACTGATGTAAAACATAAGAACCACAGTTAATAAAATCGTATTAGGAATTTTGTTAATTAGATTTCAGCTGCTCTTCTCACAAAACTATGTATGATAGATATGCTGATTTGCATCCCTACAATAAACATTTCATTTTGCTAGATGTATCCTATAATATGTTACAAACTTCAAATATTCACAAGAAAAAAATTTTAATAGAGCCAGATATGATGCTTATCATTTTATATTTGTTTTTGCCCATTTTCTGTGTATTTTTATATTATAGGCATATACTTTCTGTGTGTTTGCATACTTTTCAATTTCCATGAACATTTCACTGTTTTAGTAATTTTGTATGTAAACTTACATAAACTTAGTTTTTACATTAGATAGAAGATGTCTTGCTACATTCCATCAAGTTGACCTGAATCCTAAAATTAGATACTCTGCTTAGAGAGCAAGTCTGGTTTCCTAGAAAGACATTCTTTCCAACACACTCACTCCCAGGGACAGGCATGGTTGGAAATCGCTGTAGCTTCCTGTATTAAGATCCTAACCAGTACATTGGTTTCCCCTCCATTAGTGTAAAGGCTTTCTCATGGACTAGGACAAAGTGGGTGCCTGCGATTTGGCTTCTCTCTACCATATTCCAGCTTCATATTCTTTACATGTGGTTCTAGCCCTGTACATCTGAGCTTCAGTCCAGTTGTTTCTGTGAGACTCTAGCTCCTTTATACCCTCATATCCCAACTGAAGTGTAATCTATCAACAGTGTCTTCCTGGACCATCCTGCTAATCTGGCAGGTTCCACCCCCTCACTCACTAGCTCTCCCGACTTACTTTCTTGTTTCCTTGGTTTCCAAAACCTCAGCATTCTTCAATGTAATTATATATGTGAATATTTTTTCTCATCTTCTTTATTGCTTAATAAACAAAACAGTATCATATCTCTTTAGCTCACTCAGAAGAGTTCTTGGCACATAGTAGGTGCTTCACAAATTGCTGTTGAATGATAGTATGGAAGAGATGGCAGCAGTGGTCCTTGCATGTAGAAAGAATTCTAAGTCCTTCTCTGGCAGAGCCAGAACACTCTGTGACATTCACGTTCACAAACTTGCTGATGGAATTTTTCCAGTCAGAGACTTCCCCAGTGACTCACACTATAGACTTTTTGGTCCCCTTGCCATATGGTCCAGGAAACATTGTTTTCCTCACGCTTGTCCACTCTTGTGTTTTGAATCCTGCCTCTGCTTGTTTCTGTAGCTTCTCCTCCCCCTCACTTGATCAGCGTGTTCATTCTCAAAAACCAACAGTTTATACCAAGGGCAGAAGAGTGAGTTTGTGGCAAGAAACATTTTTGTTCATTTATCAAGTTTTCTAGGATCTTTGCTTAAGGATTTTTATTCCAGCTACAGAAGAAAAAAGCTTGTGGGTGAAGCATACGGTGAAGGGCACAGACAGACAGTGTATCAAGTGGTGGGTTCAGCCAATGTCATTTTTATAACAGGAATAAAAATATTAAATGCAAATTCAGTTTCCAACTTTTATTATAATTACTAACACATATTAATTGCACAAATTAATGGGATTCATTGTGATATTTCCATACGTGCATGCATTATGCGTTGATCATCTCTACCCGACCTTCTCATGGCTTGTTTCCCCCCTATTTTCTTCTCTCCCCTGACCTCCTTCGTAGTCTCTAATAGTCCCTCTTTTATTTCCAAGTCAACTTTTTTGTTTTTAGTTTGCACATATGAGCAAAAACCTGTAATACTTGTCTTTCTGTGTCTAGATTATTTTACTTAAGATGGCACCTCCTATCTCTATGCTATCTCTTCTGATTCCAAGAGACTGAACTCCAGAGGAGTGTCTCCTTGTTTTATATAGGACTCAGCCTAGAGAACCGATCCAGGCTGGGATTTGAATGGCTAGGGATGTTGGAGAAGTTCTTGTGAACTATATGATCTGGGAAGAGATAGAACTGAAGATTTTGAAGACAATTTTCCTGCATGTTTTGAGACTTACTGTCTATTTCCATCCCTCAAGAATCCACTAGCCTAAAATCTATGTTGATAACCTCCTAAAGGCATTGCAAAAAAATTTCTTTTTGAGAGAGATTGAAGTAGGGGAGTGCACATGCTGACAAAGCAACAATTTGGTAGGTCAGATTGGCAGACATACCTTGGGAGATGTGTAGGGTAAGAGAGAACTGGGTATAGCTTCCCTGTTTCTTGAGAGACTGGATGCTTTTGACTGGGGTCAAGGGATGGAGGGAGCATGTTTGAGACATGCTGGTTGAGAAAAGATAGAGAGTAATAGGGTTGATGATGATTTCCGAATAAGAAAATGGTGTGATGATGACTATGTTTAGATTTTGGCAGTAGTCAGTGACACGTGTGTGTGTGTGCATATGTGTGTGTGTGTGTGTGTGTGTGTATGTGTGTAGATGTGTGTTATGATACTCAAGAGTAGCAGTAATTGTTTCATAAATTTTTTCATTTCCTTTAAATATGCAAAATTGTGCCCTCTGGGTATGATTTTATTTTATTTTTCAGTAA
The DNA here is from genome assembly GCA_004363535.1 of Dasyprocta punctata. Taxonomy (NCBI): domain Eukaryota; kingdom Metazoa; phylum Chordata; class Mammalia; order Rodentia; family Dasyproctidae; genus Dasyprocta; species Dasyprocta punctata. Next base: position 16,783 of record RJWM01007096.1, on the reverse strand, counting down.
GGGTTTTGAGAGGAATGCATCTCCAACTTCACATGATGTCAGTAGAAAATGGGATTCACAAGCTGAAATGAATTTTGAGGTGACTAATAACAAGACTTGTGTTGCCCTCACTCTGAGTCCTCTCATCACTGCAGCCTCTGTGAGCTCTGTGCCTTTAGCCTAGACAGCGCTGACCATGTCTTCCAAAAATAGCAGAGTATGATCATTATTCTTGACATTTTTTTGCTATAAAATGTTTGAGTGAGTTTTAATAGATGTCTCAGTTGCACACAGAGCTAACTTTGGAAGTGGGCAGAAAGTTGGATCTCAGGTGAGTCTCTTCCTTTCTCAAAATGTGCTAGCCTTAAGTCAGTTCCACATCCAGAATCTTATTTGGCAAATTAAGTCCATTAATCCAGCATCAGTATCGTGTCTGTTATATTGAGGCAATGTCCTATGTGTTCATTAGTTCTCAGCAGATAACTCTCTTGCTAGCTATCTAACAGAAGGTAGCGTAAGGCAGAGTGAACAGCTCAGTTCCACCGGAATCTTCACCTTTCCCTCTGCCATCACCTTTGACTGTTGTCACACCACCACTGCATCATCACCATTTTCCTATCACCACCTCTACCACCACTAGCATCAGTACCCATGTAGCCAAAGTATTCCTTGTGCTAGGATATGGTGCTAAATTCTTTCTCTACCTGTTCCCTCCAGTACTAAAGTAAACCCTCTGAGGTAGAATTAATTCAATTGTATCCTCAGTGGCAAGCACAGATCTTTGCACTAATAAGACCCTTAACAAACATGTTGATTGAATTTTCATTTTACAGATGAGGAAGTCAAGGAACACAGAGGCTAAGTAATTTTCTGAGGTTAAAAGGCTACTCATTTGCTATGATTTGAATATTCCTCCAAAACTCATGCTAAAATTTACTTGCTATTTTAATGGCTTTGAGAGGTGAGACCTTTAAAAGGTGATTAAGGTTAATGTCACCATGACTGATCACAAGGGTGGGTTATTTGTTAGACATGTTAGTTTGCCCAGTTTCCCTCTCTGTCTCATGTATGACCCTTGTCTGTTCCGCTGTGTTGTCACCCTGTACAACGGCCCTTTACAGAGTCTGAAAGTGTTGCACTTCAGACTTCTCAGCCTCCAGAACTGTAAGCCAAATACATTTCCAGTGGTTATAAATTACCCAGTCTGTAGTATTCTATTACAGCAGTAGAAATAGGCTGTGACATCACTGGTGGAGCCAGAATTCAAAGTGACAAGAGGACTCTTGCCTTCCAAACTCCATGCCTTTGCTTCTGTTTTCGATCTACTTGAAATACCCTTCTTCTCCTGCTTTTCAAAATCTTTCCCATTTTTAAAGCCGTAGTTCAAATTCCATCCCCTCCCTAGGGTCCAATTCTTCCCCTTTGGAATGAATTCTCCTTCCACTGCTTCCATGGCAATATGTTTACACTTGGGTTAGAACATTGAAAGTGTTTGTTCTTTGCTTACTGCACATGTGCGTGTGTCTCTCTCTGGTATATCAGCCCTCTGGATGGTGACAGTGTTTTACAGCTCCCTCCACCTCTTCCCTCTTGTGTAGCCCAGAGCTTTTCTCACTAGGTGTTAAAGAAACATTTGTGAAATTGAATGGTATTTTCCCAGGAGAGTGAGAGAAGCTCTGAGCATGAGTTTGGACCACAAGAAGCGGGTGAGATAGCCAGCAGAGGCCCCAACACCTGGTGGGAGAGAAAGACAGCAGCCCTGGCCAGCTGGCTGAGCAGGACACAAAAGACAAACTTTGCCTCGTTCACAATAGGCAAAAGGCTGGTCCTGGGTACACACAGCATCTTTTACAAATAAAACAGTTTTATTCATGGTGAACCAGAAAGAGGAAGAAACAACAGGTGCCAAAGATGAATAGACTGTTGTTATCCATTTATTGATTGGAAACCAATCCTAGATTTTGCCTCTTCCTGTCCTATCAAGTGGCCTCTGCCTGAGTGTAATTTTTACTTTTTAGTGCCGTCTGCACCTGTGGCCTTTGGACCTACTGTTTATGACAGATGGGCCCGGCCGTGTTTGTACCATTTAGTGAGTACTTCCCTTCTGTAGTGCTCCATGCCACCGTCGTTGTGGCACGGGCCCAGTGGGCATGTGTGCTGGGAAAGGTCTGCAACCATTGTTCGTCTGCTATCCTCAGAGTCTAACTCTCCCCTATTGGGTCCATGTACTGCCCACCATCTCTCTTTCTTGCCAGGTCACTGTCCCCCAGCATATATTGCAGTGTCTGATGGCAAGTAAATCAGCGAGGACAGGGACATCCGCCTTGGAGGCTGAACATGGACACATTCCTACAACTTTCTCTATCTCTCTCTCTCGTTACATTTTAAGAAAGAGATTGTCTCATTATGTTTTGATCTGTTAAAGTTTAAATATGCTTATATCTGAACTCATGGGAAGGGAGCTTTGAGTTTTGTCTTAAAAAATGAAATAGTGCATGTGTAATAGTGGACTTTGGACTTTTTAAAGGGAGATTTGTCTGCTGGTTTCATTGCTTTTCCTCCTAACAGGTTGATAACTCAGATTTTAGACTGGCACAAAGTAAATGTTTGGTTAAGAGACACAGAGACAATAACAAAGGGAGGTGTCTTACCTTACAGTTATGCTAACCTTGAGAAATAGACTAGATGTCAGAATCCAGACAATAACTCCTCTCCTCTTGTCCCGACATCTCTGGGAAACATTGTCTTGATTTTTTCTCTAGCATCCTAGTTATCCAGGGCCCATCAATAGCTAAGCAGAAGAGAATACTCTGCTTAGACAAGAGAAGAAAGTAGTAAAACATATCTGTCTAGATATTTAAATGTTTACATATCCTTGTTGAAGTAAATATGAAGAAAAATGAACAATGGCTAGTGTCAAGTTTATTTTTCTTTGAGATATTTCTTGCAAATTTGAGCACTGATGCCTCAAATTGCCTCTGGTTTCCCCGTATTTCTCCCTTTAATCCCGCAGCTCTGGAGATCCTGGGGTACAGGTAGACAGGTGCAGGAGGTGAGGCTGCCTCTCCGCAGGGTGCAAGCATGTAAACAGGGTAAGCCAAGGCCAGGAGCAGCAAGTCTTCTCAGAGTACAGCTTCTAGTGGCCAAGGGGACTCTCTTGATACATGAAGGCCGCGCAGAGCACGTTGGCAGCTCTTTGGATGGCGTCCTCACCAGTGTGTGTGCTTGCCACATGGGCAGAATCCTCACCCTGAACAGGTGTGCACCATGTATACAGAGCTAGTAAAGGCTGGGCTCTCTGGAGCTCAGTGGGTTTTCACTGTTGCTCGGCCACTTTCCAGATGCATGATTCAAGGCAACTTCATTACCAATCCATTGCTTAGATGGAAGGGATTAGTATATACAAGGAGCTTACCATGTGTTCAGAGTCTTCAGGGAGGATTCTGGTGCTGATCATGCTCACGACAATGTGGGTTGGACCTGGTAGAGATGAATGACTGTGTCATCCCATTCATTTTCACATCCTTGAGTTCTGTCCCAGTGTTACCATAGTCCATTGTCCAGAGGACCGTATCTAGGCCGTCTCTGGACTATGTCAACTCCTGTTCAAGGAAAAAAGTCACTTGCCTGCAAATCTGCTGAGCTAGATTCTTCACAGAGCTCTCTGATCGAATCTTTGTCCCTTTCCATGCATTCTCCAGCATGTCACCAGAGGGGTCCTAACAAGTGCAGCAAATATGGATCATCTCACTCCTTCCTTGTCTGTGGACTTCAGAGCGTCTCATCTCTGCACACTGATGTCCACACGACCAAGCATGGTTGCTGTCTGCATCTCAGCTCCTGCCTTCTTGGTCTTCTCTTTTGCTGTCTGGCTTTTGAGGCTTCATCCAGGTCCAAGGACCACATACTTCTCAGAGAACTTAGTCTGTTCCCTTAATTCTGCCTTCTCCCTCACACCTCACCTTGTTGATTCCTTTTTCTTATTTAGGCTGGCACAGGAGAGTCACTTTCTGAGAAATTGCTTCTCTGGTATTTGTTTCGTAGTCCCTCACATGTTTCCTATGCAACACTCATGAGTATAGTCAGTTATGTCAAAACGCACTGTGTAGAATCACCCAACAGACACTGCAGGGCTTGTGGGGAGATGGGGGTCAGGGAACAATCTTCAAAACTTCATCAGTGATACATTTTTAAGAAGATAGAGACTTAGTAAAAATGCTTAGCACACTTTTTTATTTGTGGTACATGGCTAAGACATGATTAAACACTATAATAAATGTATGATAAATATGGTTCTTTACCCTGCAAAGATTTGGAATTTGAGGAAGAAGGAATTGGACAGTTGGAGCTACTGCCTTGCTAGGCCACTTGGGGTATGGAAGCAAGACATGATGTCAGCTATGGTGTGTGTGACTCATAACACGGGGGTCCCAGGTTGCTGGTGGGTATCCCAGGTGAGCTCAGCATACTTTTGTGTTTCCTTATTGGGCCAAGAAGTGCTAGAACTGCTTTTCTGTATACCTAGGGTTTTTTCACAGATGATATTACGCATAGGCAAAACAAATTCACCTTAGGCACCCCATGCTTAAATTGCCCCTTGCATATGCTTTCAAAATAAGCATTATAGCAAAGTAGACTGCACCTATAATAATTTGATGTGCATCACATCAGCTTTCTCCCGCACAGGAATATATGCTGCTCACAGGCAGATGCTGGGCCAACCTTTTCACTGCTATACACCAGGACATTGCCTGGTACAAGGGAGGGACCAGTGATATAAATAAACAGATGCTCTGTTACATGGATTAATGTGTTGAAAAAAAGAATTTTCAGTCACTTATCATGTCAGTTTTGCTTAAAAATTTACAAGGTACCTGGTGTTCACAAACCTTTTTTTTTTTAATTTAATTTAATTTTTTTTTTATTTCTAAAATAATGTTCAGGCTGTCAGAGGATCCAAACTTTTCTCACAGGCATATCAGTGTAATTATTTATTTATTTGTAGCATGGCAACTGCTTTGAACATACACTTTTTATGCCTTATATGACACCAGCCCTGTGAAAACTCAGCATTCTGCATATTCATAGAAGTAGTAGTGTAATGAGGATAAGGAAAATGAACTCTTTGTTTTATAAGGGAGCTGTCTTCTCTATAAAGCATGCACAGCTAGTAAATATAGTACAACCTTCTTTTATTTTATTTTTTTGTTTGTTTGTTTTTGGTATCAGTAATTAAACTCAGGACCTTGCACTTGCCAGGCAGGCACTTACGCCACTGAGCTGTATCCCTAGCCCTAGTACAACCTTCTAAAGAGGGAAATCCCCAGTAAAGCAGAAAAGTACAAGCAGTCATGCTCATCAGCCAGTGTGGAGTTTGTGAATGGTAGCAAAATTTTGCTGAACATTTCTGTTGGCAAAAGTTAAAATAGAAGACAAAGAAATTGAAATTACCCATGACATCCAGAGTTACTCAGGGTTTCTCACAGAAGAAGGAGGTATCTATGGACAGAGCATTGCAGGTTGTCCCAGGACATTATTTTAATTATACCTGTCAGATAGCTAAGGCATCAATCTCTAATAGTTTTATTTTGTGTGGATTTGAGAAGCAGGAAAAATATAGAAGAGTATATTGTTATCTTGGAATGTTGTGATTGTACTTTTGTCTTTAGTCAATATAACAGTATTACTGCTTTGACTGGTTAATTTAATATGATCAAATTATAAAGATAATTATTTAACAGTCTGCAATTTACAGGTGTATAAAGATACTTTTCTAGTTTGAAAATATAAAGATTTTAAAAATGAAAATAGAATATTCATAAAATTTAAGAAGATATGCTTTAGGCTGCATAAAGCATCACAAGTAGCAGTGCTTTATAATACTAACAATCTTATTTTGGGATTAGTGTTTAGGACCCAAATTTGTCTCCCTTCCTAATTATTCTCCATTGTGCTTACTTAAAAAAATACTGTATTTTCTATTTTCTAATTATGAGAGTAGTAATACTCAGAAAGTAGAGAACATAAAAATAAAAACAATGATGCTATTACACAGAATAAAAGTGTTAATACTTTGGTATTTCATTATGATCATTTTTTCTTTCAGTATATTTATATCATGTCATAGTTGAATGCATTGACAGTGTGTTTCTTTCTTCTGAATTTTTAACTCACATTGTATAATGAAAATTCTGCCATAGCATTACATATGCTTTATTAAAAATATTTTTTTTTACAGTGCCGGGAGTCAAACCTATGGTCTTGTGCTTGCAAGTGATCTATCACTGAGCTGTATCACTAGACCTATAAAAGTAATTTTCAATGACTGTATGATATTTATCTTATTTTATTTAACCACTCTCCTATTGTTGGATAGATATTTTCATTACTTATCATTTGTCTATGATAAAGATGGTGATCTAAGTCTGTGTATATGTGTGTCTTTATTTGTATTTTGTATTTCTTTCTCCTTCTTAAGCCTCGGGTTTGGGATTACCGGGTCAGAGGGTGTGAGAAAGCAGGAGGTCACGAGCAGCAGAGGATGTGCAGACATTGTGACGGCCCTTCCTTTGGTTGTGGGAGAGACAGGACAAGTGTTCTTTATTCTCAAACCTCAGTTCAAAAATCTCCACTGCGGTGCCCAGACAGGATGCCGTAGCCTCCACTGGAATTCCTCCAGGCTCTCAGAGTGTTTTCCCTTTTATTTTTTCTCTCTGAAATACATGCAAGTAGTGATTACATGCGGCTTCATTGCATAAATGAACCGGAAAACTGTCCTTTTTTCCCATTTGTTTTCTGTCAGTTAGATGAGAGGACTCAGAAGTGAAGGAAGCAAAGCAGAGCAGGCAGCAGGTGGAGCCCAGATATTCATGCTCAGATCTTTTACCTCTACTTTGTAGTATGATTCACTGTCCCTTCTTCTGTAACAGTTTTGGATGTCCCAACCACAGAGCATTAGCACTGGTGATGAATTTCCTTACCACAATGAGTGTTTTGGGGGAACTGACGCATCCCTACTGCCTTCTACATACATTTATATCTATATTTCCAGGTCAATAATACCAACCAAAATTTGATACCAATTATTCTATGAACAACCCAAGTCTCAATTTTTACCTTTAGATGGGTAGTGGTTTATTGAAAGATTAAGTATGAAAGTACTCATCAATAAAAGGTATTCTTATTAGTAGTAACCTGACTTTTCAATTGTCATAAATTAAATGTGAACAGTTTCATTCATATTTTCCATTAATACCTACTATATTTCTTTTTTTAAGAGAAAAAAAGACACATATAAGAAAGACAAAAAGCAAAAGAGAAAAACAAACGACAACAGGGAATCCACAACAGTAACATTATAGGTTTACAAAACAAGATGATGGGAACCCGACAATGGCTGCAACATTGCATATTGTTACCTTCAACACAGTTGTTTACATTAACAGATATAGACATGCAAAATTGATCTAATCATATGAGTATTAACCGATCTTCCTCAGTAACTAATACATTCAGCAGTATAGTCATTTCAGTTAGTTTAGTTTAGTTTTAGTTATGTATATGTATACATATATACAGATTTATGTCTTTTTTCTTTTCCCTTCCTTCTTTCCTCCTTTTCCCTTTCCCAACTACCGTTGCCCTTTGAGCAGTTTCCCACCCTTACACAACATCCATTGCAGATTTTGGATCATATATACTCTTTCAGCCTCTTACACTAGGGAGACAGTATGGTATTCACACATGTGGGTCGGATTTACTCACTCATGAATATGGTCTCAAGTCGTGTCCATTTACTTATAAAAGTCTCAATGCAATCTTTCTTGATAGCTGAGTAGTATTCCATTGAATAAAAATACCACATCGTTTTTATTCATTCCTTGATTGGTGGGTACTTGGGTTGTTTCCAAGATTTGGCTATTACAAATTGGGTTGCTATTAACATGGGTGTGCAAATATCACTGTGGTATGATGTTTTCAATTCTTCTGGGTAAATGCCCAGAGGCAGGATAGCTGGGTAAAATGGGACCTCCAATCCTAGTTTCTTGAGGAATCTCCACATTGATTTTCATAGTGGTTGAGTAAGTCCACACTCCCACCAACAGTGGAGAAGAGTTTCTTTTTCCCCGCAGCCTCTCCAGCATTTGTTGTTGGTTGATTTTTTAAATCTTGGCCATTCTTTATATTTCTTGACATTATACTATACTCATAGCACTGAAGATATCCCAAGTGATGTGTGACATATTTTCCATTTTTAAGGGATCTAGGTATGTGATGGTGATAGATTCACATATCACTCTAATACATACACCTGTGCACTCAATTCATAAAGCCAAGATGCTAGTGGAAATTAATGAGTGATACAAAAAGGACATTTATGTATGAAAGTAAAAGAGAAAGCAAATTAAAACTATATTTGTGAAAAGGAGACTCTGAGAGGCCTCCACCCAAAGAAAAAGCATATTTCAAGTAACCATTGAAAAATGCGTAAACTTTTGAACAGAATGTTAGGATAGATGAAGTGTGGCATTTTATATTGGAGGAAAGCCTTGGAATTTGGTGTGTAACTATGAAAGAGAAGGTCTGGATCAGGAAATATTGAGCTTTCTCTGTGTGTCTGCGTCTGTGTGTGTGTGTGTGTGTGTGCATGTGTGTATGTGTGAAAATATGTGCCCATAGTCTTAGCTATTAGAGAGGCTGAGGAAGGAGGATTACTTGAGTCCAGGAATTTGAGGCCAGTATTATGGGACCCTACTCCAAATAAATTAATAAATCATATGGGACTTGTGAGCAATTGTGTATGTGTGTATGTATGTGTGCATGCATGCATGCATGTGTATCTGTGTATGTATGCATGTATGTGTGTGCATGTGTGTATGTATACATGTGTATATGTATATGTATGTGTGTATGTGTGTGTACGTATGTGTGTGTGTTTATGTGTCTGTACGTGTGTATGTGTGTTTGTGTGTGTATGTATGTATGTGTGTGCATGTATGTATGTATGTTGAGAGTATAAATGAAGTGGGGAAAACATGGAACCAAGTGAGTGTAACTGGTAGGAAATAAAGAGGGTTCGGGGCCAGATCATGGAGCTCCCTGACTACTTTATCCCTGAGATTTGTCTAGAAATTGTTCATTAAAATATAAATAATCATAGATATGTTCAGCAGACATGCAGTGGTTCTACTGCTAACACAAAGGGTTTGCTTTAATTTCCATGAAGAATTACCATGGTGGTACCTTATTTGCCAGGAAATATAAATGAGTCATAATTATGCCTGCATGTACCATTGGCAAAATTATTATTCCATTTGATATTTCTGGAATGCCCAACTCTGATTTAGAGACTTGATCTATCTTAAGGATGGAATTATTAGACATGTTCTGAGGGTGATGTAGAGGCACATTTCTGTAAATAGTGTTTCAACTTAAAAATCATGGAGGATGAGGACTGCCATCTATGTATTTTTTCCAGATCTCCTCAGTTGATTTCATACTCCTCAGAACTCAGGGTTAACTTTAGAAATATATATTTCTATGTGTTCACCCTGGAGGAAGAGCAAGGAAGATAGTTCAGGATAGTATGACATGTTCTTTCTTTAAATGACTAACACAGGGTGCATTTAGAACTGCACCTGCCTGTCTTTTTAACACAGTGAAGTGAATCTGAAGGCTGAGCTCTGGAATAGAAGTCTCCCTTTGAGCTTCCTCTTCTCTTTGAGTTTCAAAACATAAAAGGTTAAGTGCCTGCTTCTGGTTCAGTGGTAGAAAAAGAGAATGCTGGCTCTACAATGGAGGAGGACTTACCGGAAAGTGTATACTTAGTGCTAAAAAGCAGAATGATTTGCTCTGTGCCTCTTCCCCAGAAACTGGCTGCTTGGCCACAGGATGTCCATTTCCCCAGGGTGCGTGTCCCCAAGAATTGTCTCTCCTGACCATGCTCTACTTCATGTCTCAGGAGTCTGACACTAAAAGTTTTGCTTTCTTATATTACATTTACCCTATATCTTTGTCAAACGATTGTTAATAGATTTTCTTTTAGGAAGTTCTCTTCCTTCCTGCTTCTCACTGCTTAGCAGTGATTGTACTCACTGAGTTGCTCTCCCTTTGTGTGAAAATCTCCCCTTCCACTTTTCTTTCCTTTCATCTTTGTTTTGCTTCTTCTTAGTATCTTTTGGACAAGATGTTTTGTGTCTCACTGATTCCAAGCAAACAAGCTGTTCAGCTATTCAAAAAATAAAAAGAGAAAAGCCTTGAAACATGACAAAGTAAATCACTTGCCTTCAAGATTAAACCAAAAATGTTTCCTTGAGCTTCATTCTTTATGTTGGAACATCTGACTATCCAGCCACTTAACGAGATAACAGAGTGGTTTTTTATTTTTGTTACTTGTTTTTTTTCTACCAATAAACCATATCTATACTAAACCAGGGCCACTTTTTAGTGAGAATGGAACAGGAGGCTGCCCTTAGCCATCCAAACATGCCTCTAGCCCTATTTATTTATGAGAAGCTTTGTACTGGATACAAACTGCTATAAATGTTATCCAGCTTTATGGGAGACATCATACGGTTCTGGTAATCTGATAGAAAGCTTTAAATGGATAGGCTGTTCTGCCAGTGTTGGGTGCCAGGAGGTTTTGGGCTTTGAAAGAAAGAAACAATAGGCAAACCCCATATCAGAATCCATAACTACAATTGAACAATTGGTGCCCTAGGAAATATCCTAAGTTTTTCTAGAGAGAGTTTTCTGTACTGATACCTATAGCAAATCTATAACTTGTAAGCGTTGTATAGCTATGGAAGCCTCATTAGCATGTTATTATTGTAGTCTCCTACAATTTAACCAGTTTTTTTTAAAGAAGAAAGCAAAATTAATGAGCTCTTTTGGATACAACTTACTTTTCCTTGTTTGTGGTGTGCTTCAAATACAGCATTTCCAGTTTGGAAGACAGAGAAAGATTTAAGAAAATACTCACAGGTTGGCCTCAGATGGGAAAATGTAGTCCTGATTAGCAAGAACATATACTAATAACACTCAGTGCTCAGTATTAATTGATTACATTCCAGGATCTGGTACAATCTGCCTAGCAGAGTATGATAATTATTAATGTAATGAGTTAACATGTTGTAGTTATGAGATAAATCCAAGAATCTTTGCTTTTGGGGGATGGAACAAGACATTATGGCCAGTTTAAAATATAAATAGCATGTATCAAGATAGGTTATATGACAGACCATTCTGATAGAAATTAACCAATTTGCAAATATATTTTAAATAGTTGTGAAATATTTGATATGCCCTGGGAGATGAGTGGTAAAAATCTGTCCCTTCAAGGAATTTCTGTCTAGTTTGGGATGCAAAGAGACAAAGAAGAAAATAGTGAGTGAGAAGCATATGATGCTACATGAACAAGCACCATGTTTAGGATGCTGACTGTCCATTTGGAAGTGGTCTGGATCATCTGAGAAGAGCTTAGGGAACAGGTGGAATGATTTCCCTCATTGAATAGGAGCTCTAAGTAGGGGCCCCAAATTATGGTGCACACTCCTTTCTGGTTCATAGGTTATTTGGGCAATATTTATTTTTGGAAAAGAATTTATTAGTACATTTTGCAGCACATAATTATTGCTTTCTTTGTGGGGAGTTGGTACATGTACATAACACATTTTAATTCTTCTTATATTCCCTTTCTCCCCGCTCCATCTCTTGATCCCCTTCCAATTTGAGTAGCTTACTACTTCCTATTATCTATCTTTTATTTTTTTTTATATATACTTTGGATTTCTCATATAAGAGAAACCATGTGATAAGTAATAATAATTATTATACACCAATGAGCAGATTGTACTAGATTCTCCCAGACTACACTTGAAGGGAAATATCTTATTTTTTATTGCGTATCTCCCAGGGTATATCAAATATTTCACAAATACTCAAAATATCCAGTATATGCAAATCTTTTGATTTATTTCACTTAGCATTATAGTGTAAAGGTGCATCCATTTTCCTCCAAATGATTCAAGTTTATCCTTCTTTATGACCGAGTAGTGTTCTTTTGTGTGTAAATTCCACATTTTTTACATTAGATTTTGTTGGTACATTTTAGATATACATAATGATCACATGGTATAACTTATTTTTCTCCAGTCCCTTACCCCTTTTTCCATTCTTCCTCCCTTCCCCATTTGCAAAGCTCTGTTTCCATGTTTTCCTTCACATTTTTGTTTTTATTTCTCTCTTACTTCCTTTCCCACTCCCCTGTCTCTTGTTCCACTCCACTTTTTTTTAATAGTATGCTGCCAAAGTTTAGCTATTATGCATTGTGCTGAGAAATGCAATTTAAAACAACACTGAGATTCCATCTTACCCCCAGAGAGAATGGATATTATCAAGAAGTCAAATCATAACAGATGCTGGAGAGGCTTTTGGGGAAAGGGAACCCTCTACATTTTTGGTGGATATGTAAACTAGTACAATCACTATGAAATCAGAATAGAGATTCTCAAAATACTAAAAATAGAAATTACATTGGACCCAGCTGTTCCCATTCTGGATATCTCCCCTAATGAGTTAAAGATATCATATTACAGTGATGCATGCATACTCATGTTTATTGTGTTTCTTTTTCTACCCCACTGACTGCCACTGAATTGCCAAATAAAGGAGACTTGGTGCAGTTTGTCTTCAGGCAGCACAAAAGTTTGGGAGGGGTGATTCAGTGTCACTTCATTCATCTTGAAGTCTGCCTCTTAACACTGTTTTGTGTGTGGCTGGGAGTGGAGAGGGTTGAGAGCCCTGCTCATCCAGTGGTGGTCACAGCCTGCACTCACCCTGCTCACACTCATCACACACTCACACTGCATGGTCCATTTGTTCTGTAGTCAGCAGATATTGACTGCATGCTTATCTCCTATTGAATTGTAAACCCTGAGAACCACGGTGTTAGAGACTAAAGATAAAGCAGGAAATAAGATAAATGTGGTTCACTTGGCAAGTCTGTAGTAGGAAATTGATATTTAAGGGGAAAAAAGAATAAATGTAGCATTGGCATCGCTATCAATGTCAGACTTTTTCAGAGGATCCTGGATTGTCTATCATGCACTAGAAGGTAATAGTAATGTTGAGTTTGGGATTTACTTCTGATGTTTGGAACACAGAAAAAATACACAATGAGAACTGGACAGGAGGCGGTGCATTATCTGTGTGGATCAGGGCAACTCAGAGTTCAGTTGCACAGGTTCCAGTCTCCTATTAATACAAGCTTATATCTTTTCAGCCTTCAGCCTGTATTTTTTTTCTTTTTTCTGGGGAAGGGGTTTCTTACAGGCCTATTTATAACTGACCCTAGAGAATAAGGTTTTGTTTCAGTGCCCCAGTCGTTACACCTCTTGAAGCCAGTATCACTACACTCCAGTGATGAATATTGACCTACCAATGCACTTCTCCCCCTAGTTGTACACAAATGAGAAGTGTCCCCTTGCCCTCAGTCTCTTACCTTGCCCATGTTCAGGTACCATATGCTGCAACTCATGCAGCTCTTGAAGTTCCTTGGGGTGAGGAGCTGTGAGAGGATGAGAAAATAAAGAAGAGACAAAGCTCTGATCAGGTGGAGCCCTTACTTTCCTGATGGGAGGAAAGGAAATCTTCAGCCTGTATTTTATTCTTACTTTAAGAGAAAATAGGTGGATACCATTATTTGATGTGACATTTGATCTTCAGTGAAGTTTCTAATGATATATGTATAGTTGATCTATCTGTTTGGTACAATGGGCTATTAAGGTCCCCCACTGCAATTGTGTTATTGCATATTTGATTTTTCATGTCTATTAGTATTTGTCTTATATAGTTGGGTACTTCCATACTTGGTGCATATTTATTTATGATTGTTATCTCTTCTTCTTGGTTTTTTCATCTAATGAGTAGGTAGTAACCTTCTTTATCTCTTTTGATCATTCTTGGTTTGAAGTTCACATTGTCTGCAAACACAATAGCTACCCCTGCTCTTTTCTGGGTTCCTGTCACATGGAATATTGTTTTCCATCCTTTGACTTTCAGCCTATGAATTTCTTTTTGAGTTAGATGTGTTTCTTGTACACAGCATAATGTTGGATCTTGTTTCTTGATCCATTTTGCCAATTTATTTCTTTTAATTGGTGAATTGAGGCCATTTCCATTGATGGCTATAACTAATATGTCTTGGCTTATCTTTGTCATGTTGTTTTCCTGTTGTTGGTTCCCTGCTCTTCCTCTTTGTTTAATTGCTTGCCTTGCCAGGTGGTTTCTTTCTGTTGTTCTGGGAACTGTAGTCATTTTTAACTCTATCTAGAATATCTTTAAGCACTCTTTCTATGATTGGTTTGGACATGAATTTCTTCCGTTGGTCTTTGTCATGGAAATATGTTATTTCTTCATTAATTTTGAGAGATAGTTTTGCAAGTCCCCTCAGTTTGGGTTGAATTTTTTTATCTTTCAGGGCTTGAAATACTTCACTCCAAGCTCGTCTTGACTTGAGGGTTTGTGTTGAAAAGTTGACCGTAATTCTAGTGGGCTTTCCTTGATAGGTGATCTGTTTCTTTCCTCTATCAGCTTTTAGTATTCTGTATTTATGCTGAATTTCTGGGATCTTGATTATTATATGTCTGGGTATAGATTTATTTTGGTTATGGCTGTTTGGAGTTCTATATGCCTCACTTATCTGTATATCAGATTCTTTTCCCATGCTTGGGAAATTTTCTACTATTATTTCTGAAAATAGTTTTTTTAAATGTCATTTGTATTGACTCCTATGTTTTCATTGATACCTATCAGTTTTATATTGTTTTTCTTTGCATTGTCTTGGAGCTGTTGAATTGTTATTTCATGGTCCCTTGTTATTTTTAAGAGTTCTTTCCTTTTATGATTGCTAGGTGCAATACTATCTTCAAGGTCTGAAAGTCCATCTTCAGTTTCATTTAAGCAGTTTTGCAGCTTTCAATGGAATATTTAATTTTCCGGATATCTCTTTGAATGTTTCATGAATTCTATTTCTTTCCTATATTGTTCATTCAAGGTTTCCAATATTTTCCCATGCTCCTGTACTTTTAAAATCTATATCTTCTCTAGCTAAGCTAAGCAACTTCTTCATTAATATTGTCATTTTTTTTACCTGAGAGTTTATTTCTGATCTAATTTCCTCTATAGTCTCATGGATTTATTTCTTTACTTCACTTGCTATCTTTTCAGAAATTTCAGGTGGTGACTTCCAATGTCCTCTATTTTTATGTCTCCTATATTTGTTCTAGATGGGCCCTTGGGGGTTTGAGATTGCATTTTGCTTTTTCATTTTGTCATTTTCACCTCTTGGTAATATTTAGGTCTTTTCAATCCTGCTAGTCTCGACTGTCCATTGTGTGTGTCTTAGAGTCCTACTGTGTGGCTGACATTCATCCAGTTGCTGGGTCCAGCTGTGTAAAGAAGAGCCAGCCAACTGAATTCCTCCTGCTGGGCCAGTTGGATGAATCCTATATTCTTAGGCTGACTAGCCTAGGAGTATTGATGTGAACCAGCCCTTAGTTCATATTATTACTGTGACTTCAGAGTGTTTAGGCTAACAGACACACCTGTCTGTGATGTGCACCACAGCTGGGGCCCTTCTGTGTCACCGGGGGTCTTTCAGGCCCAGCCAGATTCCTCCAGGTGGGAGGAGGTCTCTTCATTGCTCTCACCAGCCCACCCAGGGTTCTTTATATGGAAGAAGGTCTCACCCCTGCTCTTGGAGGCTCACCAAGGTTCTCCAGGTGGGGGAAGTGTTCACTGAGGGTCCTGCCAACCCACTAAGGTCCTCTGCTTGCGGTGGGGGGACTCACCACACTCTTGCTAGTCTGCTGAGATCTTCTGGGTGGGGGAAAGAGGTCACTGAGGAACCTTCCAGCCCACTGAGGTACTACAGGTGGTAGAAGGGGTTGCTAATGCTCCTGTTGGCTATTGAGGTCTTTTGGGTGTGGGGGAGGGGTGGCCAGAGCTCCTGTCAGCTGCTGAGGTCCATTGGGAGTAATGCAGAAACTCTAGAATCAGTGCACTGGACCTCTAATGTTATATGTAGAGGCAGAAATTATGACACAATAAAACCATGATGAAGAACACGCAGAATTATAGCTTGTAGCAATTTACAGTTGTTCCATTGTTCTGACTCATACACAGGACTTTTCCTATGATTATAATGTTTGATACTATTTTCAAGAAAATGAAGTAGGGATATCTGGTCACTGAATATTTGGGTAACTTTATACAGTATCATTGAAAAATTATTGGAAGAATAACATTTTAATTCTCCAAGCACTCAGTCTGCCTTATTGTCTAAAAGTATTAGATTTAGTGTACTAATGCATTATGACACAGAGAGAAAACATCTTGAAGTAGAGGTTCAATCTTCAATGCTTGAAAATTTCCACCTGGATTATATGCTATAATATGCATTGTATTATACATAATATAAAATTTATATATGAATATATTTATATGATAAGTATGTAAAAGTTATATACTATATATGTTATATATGCTATTTATATACAGACATATATGTAAGATATATGTAAGATTTTTTGGATTTTTTGAGACAGGGTTTTTCCTTGTAGTCCAGGAATGAACTCACTATGTAGCCCACCACGTCTGGTGCTCCCTCTCTCTCTCTCTCTCTCTCTCTCTCTATATATATATATATATATATATATATATATATATATATACATATTCCTTGGTTACTTTTCACTTGTTGCTGAAACAAAATACCTGATACCCAAAATTAGGGAAGGAAAGG